>PVJN01044892.1:0-17131 GCA_004026805.1 Lasiurus borealis | reverse complement strand
ATTCTGAATGATAGCTTTGCTGGATAGATTATTCTTGGTTGTAGGTTCTTGCTATTCATCACGTTGAATATTTCTTGCCACTCCCATCTGGCCTGCATCGTTTCTGTTGAGAAATCAGCTGACAGTCGTATGGGTGCTCCCTTGTAGGTAATAAACTGTTTTTCTCTTGCTGCTTTTAATATTCTCTCTTTGTCTTTTGATCTTGGTATTTTAATTATGATGTGTCTTGGTGTAGTCTTCTTTGGATTCCTTTTATATGGGGTTCTGTGTGCTTCCTGGACTTGTAAGTCTATTTCTTTTACCAGATGTGGGAAGGGACTGACTTGTGTTTCATTATTTCTTTAAATAGGTTTTCAGTCTCTTGCTCTCTCTCTTTTTCTGGCACCCCCACAATTCTGATGTTGGTACGCTTGAAGCTGTCCCAACGGCTCCTTACATTATCTTCACATTTTTGGATTCTTTTCTCTTCTTGCTTTTTCAGTTGAGTGTTTTCCGCTTCCTTATATTTCACATTTTTTACTTGATTGTTGCCTTTCTCTAGTCTGCTGTTAGGACTCTGTATAATATTTTTTATTTCCGTCAGTGTGTGTTTAATTTCTAGTTGGTCCTTTTTCATCTCTAGTTGGACCTTTTCCATCTCTAGTTGGTCCTTTTTCACCTCCTCTTGGATCTCGCTAACTTTATCCAACTTTTCTAGGATATTCTTGAAAAACCTTATAAGCGTGGTTTTGAACTCTATATCCAGTCGTTTGTTTTCCTCCATTTCTTTTGTTTGTGATCCCTTCCCTCATCTCGGCATTTTCACTATGCAGGGAGAACTTCTGTGTTGGATTCAGCCTTATGATAGCAGGCTTGCAAAACTGCAGAAGCCTCTCTGTTGAGCTTGGGATGGGTGGAATCTCAGGGCTTAAGGGACCGCCTTGCCTTCCAGTCAGCCCCACCCGCCACGGTCCCTGAGTCTCACGTGACTGGGTAATCGCTGGAGTGGTCCTTGTGTGCACGCACAGTGCCTCTAGACTGCTGCCTTTCCAGCTCCCCTGCGCTCCAGGACCACAGGAGTCTAGGTCCCCAGGGTTTCACCTGAAACTGGGGCTTATTCAGAAGTGGCACAGTTGGGAGGGTTAGTCTCCCACCCACTCATGAAAGCCAGCGGCACAATTAGCAGTCTGTCCTCTTCGTGCAGTGCCGTGGGCGCCACCAGACCTCTGATCTTTTGCGACTCCCCTAAATTTCCGTGCACCTCTCCCTTTTCACAGTCCAAACTCCCCCCGTATGTGTTTCGGCTGCATCTGGGGTTTAGTGTCGTAGGATAAAGGGTTCAATGCCTTTGAGAGTCTCCATTTCCCTCCTGCCAGAGAAAACCAGCCAGGTACTCCAGCACCCACTCTCTCCACATGCACGTCTCCGTACCTCAGCTTTTTGCAGCTCCTCTGGGTCTCTGTGAGCCCCTCTCTTTCCTTCTAGTTGTAGAATTTCCACTCAGCCAGCTTTCCTGTGGTTCTGGATGATGTCTGTTATGTCTTTTAGTTGTAATTTTGAAATTATTGTGCGAGGCAGCAATGTAGGTGTTTACTTATGCCGCCATCTTGGATTCTCTATCCAACTTTCCAGATCTTGAAAAAAAAATCTGAGCATGCAAATCAAAAGGACCCACTTTTTCCCTAGCCCAGTGATCGGCAAACTCATTGGTCAACAGAGCCAAATATCAACAGTATAATGACTGAAATTCCTTTTGAGCGTCAAATTTTAAAATTTAAACTTCTTCTAACGCCACTTCTTCAAAATAGACTTGCCCAGGCTGAGGTATTTTGTGGAAAAGCCACACTCAAGGGGCCAAAGAGCCATATGTGGCTCGCGAGCCGCGTTTTGCTGACCACTGCCCTAGCCAGTTTGGCTCAGTGAATAGAGCATCAGTCTGAGGACTGAAGGGTCCCAGGTTCAATTCCTGACAAGGGCACATATGTGGACTGCAGGCTCAATCCCCATTGGGAGGCATGCAGGAGGCAGCTAATCAATGATTCTCTCTCATCATTGATGTTTCTATCTCTCTCTCACTCTCCTTTCCTCTCTGAAATTAAAAAAAAAGGACCCACTTCTACATAAAGTTATGAAAAAAGACAAGTTACATATATTTTAGTTACATTTTTTAATATCAAAGTTAGAGGGAAAAGGCCACAAAACTAAGTAAAAAATAAAATATAATGGCAGGTCACTTAATGAACCAAAATTCAGCTGACGACCCCAACGCCCCTAAATTCCACGAAAGTAAATATAGAAAAAAATAATGTCTGTAAAGTGTCGAGAGGGAATTCTGTGACCCAAGAGTTCTTTAGCTAGCCCAGGTGCTGTTCATGTGCCAACACAAAGAAAGGTAGTCTGAGATAGGTAACACCATAGAAAATTCTGTTACTGATGTACACCTGAAAACCTTAACTAAATTTGTGATTCCTAAACCTATAACATGAATCAAAGTAAGGACTCAAGCCCTTGTTGGGTGGCTCAGGTGAGTGTCATCCAGTATATCATAAAAGGTTTTGGTTCGATCCCTCGTCGGGGTATGTACCAGAGGCAGCCAATCGATGTTTTTCTCTTACATGTATGTCTCTTTCTCTTCCTTCCTCTCTCTAAAATCAATAAACATAGCATCAGATGAGAATTTTTAAAAAGGACTCAAGTTCTGAAAAGTCATAAAATGAGGCCTTGCCACCATTAGCCAGAGATTGTCTAAATAATTGAGATAAAAATGGTAATTAAATGAATTTCCAAGTCTATGGGGACTCCTGAAACACAGATTATAGGTTGTAAAAATGAATAAACTCATGTGTCCTCAGTGTACATTGGCATAGCCTAGGAAGTTGATCCGGGAGAGCTAAACCAGATCATTAATTCCTCATTTCAATAAGGAGAGGCAAAAGTTCTGGTATCATTCTTGCATTTATTTAGTGGAGGAAATGTACAAGCAAAGATGTTTTTAAAAGTGTAAAGGAAACCACTTATTAAAATTGAATATTGGCTGCATACAATCAACTATCACAAGAGAAAATGAAAGCGAAGAAACATGGTCCATAACACTAAGCCATGAAATGCGAATGAGTCTGGACATGAAGTTATGTGATAAAAGTGAATCTGAGCATATTAGCTATGATAATAGGCAAAATTGGGTTCAATTTTCCAATGAAGAAAGCACAACTCCAGATTAACTGGCATCATACTGAAGGTCCCCAAATGCTTAAGAAAAAACACATTGACAAACTTCCAATATATCACCTTTTCTTTTTTTGTTGTTTTTTTATTTGTTTTGTATTTTAATTACAATTGACATACATTACTATATTCATTTCATGTACACACTCAGTGATTAGACATTATAATACTTATTAAGTGATCACCCCAACAAATCTCACCCCATCTGACACCATACATAGCTAATAGAATAGTATTGAATATATTCCCCCTACTGTACTTTACATCCCCATGACTATTCTGCAACAACCAATTTTTACTTCTTAATCCCTTCAACTTTTCCACCCAGCTCCACAACTTCCCTCCCATCTGGCAACTATCAGAATGTTTTCTTTATCTATGAGCCTGTTTCTGCTCTGTTTGTTTTGTTCTTTAGATTCAATCTTGATAAATATGTATTTACTAGAGGCCTGGTGCACAAAATTTGTGCATAGTGAGAGGGGGTGTCCCTCAGCCCATCCTGCATCCTCTCCAATCTGGGACCCTTAAAGGGATGTCCAACTGCCAGTTTAAGACCAATCCTAAACGGGCAGTTGGATATCCCTCTCACAATCCCAGACTGCTGACTCCTAATCGCTTGCCTGCCTACTTACCTGCTTGCCTGATTGTCCCTAACCACTTCTACCTGCCAGCCTGATTGACGTCTAACTGCTCTTCTGCCTGCCTGATCACCCCCAACTGCCCTTCCCTCCAGCCCAATTGCCCCCAACTACCCTCCCCTGCTGACCTGATGGCCCCCAACTGCTCTCCCAGGCCAGTCTGATCACACTGCTGGCCTGGTCACACCCAACTCCCTTCCGTGAAACCTAATTGCCCATATCTGCCCTCCCCTGCCAGCCATCTTGTAGTGACCATGTTGTGGTGGCCATCTTGTGATGATGTGAGGGAAGCCATGTTTTAGTGGCCATCTTTTAATGACATCACACAATGCCACTTAGGTTTTTATTATATAGGATTAACATTGTGTTGTTCATTCTCCTTCTCCTTCTTTTCTTCTTCTTCAGGAAGACCCTTTAACATTTCATATATTATTGGTTTGGTGATGAGGAACCACCTTTCCTCTCCAAATTATATTACAGTCCAGTATATATTTTTTCAATTGTATCAATTTTGTAATTATCTATTATTTTTATTCTTATTTATCAAAAACAGATGTGTGTATAAAATATAAATGATAGTTATTGTTTTTAATCCTCACTCAAGCATATGTTTTCCATTGATTTCTAGGGAGAATGGGAAGGGAGGTAGAAGGGGAAGAAAGAAAGAAATAAACATCTATGTGAGAGAGACATATTGATTGATTGCCTCTCACATGCAACCCTACTGGGGTTGGGGAATCTGCAATCCAAGTATGTGCCCTAGACTGGAAATCAAACCTGAGACCAATACTCTAACCACTTAGCTAAACCAGCTAGGGTGATAGGTGTTTTTTTTAAAGAAAAAAAATCATTTGAACTCCCACATAACCACTACCAGATGAAAAATCATACATTGCCCATATCCTATCTAATAAAAGAGTAATATGCAAATTGACCATATCTCCACTACACCCACCAGCCATGCCCACCAGCCAATCAGAGTGAGTATGCAAATTAACCCAACCAAGATGGCTATGGCCACAGAGAGAGCAGGAGAGAGGTTTGGGTTGCCCCAAGCTTTCCACACACCCTGGCTGGCCCAGGCCTCTGCTTAAGTCAACAAAGTTTCAATGGCTGTGTGAGCAGAAGGCTTGGCTCTGCTTCAGGCTACAAAGTTTCAATTGTAGAAGATAAATAAAGCCCAGATACCAGGGCCTTCAGTTGGGTTGCTGGGAGGTATGGCCAGCCTGCAAACCACCACAGGCCTCTCGCCCCGGCCACTCCATGCCCCAAAGGAATACCACCCGGATCCAGGACACTCTTCAGGGAAAACCAGCTGGCCCCCACCTGTGCAGCAGACCTCTATCCTATCTAATAAAAGAATAATATGCAGATTGACCATCACTCCAACACACAAGATGTTGCCACCATGTGGTCAAGAGATCCTGCCCCCATGTGGACAAAAGATGGCCACCACAAGATGGCCAGCAGGGGAGGGCAGTTGGGGGTAACCAAGCCTGCAGGGGAGGGCAGTTAGGGGTAAACAGGCTGGCAGGGGAGCAGTTAGGCATCAATAAGGCTGACAGGGGAGTGGTTAGTGGGTGATCAGGATGGCAGGCAGAAGTGGTTAAAGGCAATCAGGAAGGGAGGCAGGTGAACAGTTAGGAGTTAGCAGTCCTGTATTGTGAGAGAGATGTCCAATTGCCTGGATCGGGCCTAAATAGGCAGTTGGACATCCCTCAAGGGGTCCCACATTAAAGAGAGAGCAGGCTGGGCTGAAGAATAACCCCCCTCTCACCCCGCCCCCCATGCACAAATTCTGTGCACCAATCCTCTAGTTTATTAATACAAATTTCATAAAAATGAAGACAAAAAATAAAATAGGAACCACTTATATGCAATGCACATAAATAAAATTTATTTTAAATACCCTGCAATTTTCTGGTCAATTGGTCTTTATGGCTACTGAGATTTTTGCTGTTCTCCAACCCTCCAGCTCCTTCTCCAGTGCCCAACAACATGAATGTAGGTGAATTCACATTCCAGAATTTTCAACAAACCTAGCACAGCTCTTAAACTATATTTCATTCAGATTACGAGGATCCATAGGGCTCTTCTTCCTGAAGTCTGGAAATTAGAAGAAATATTCTAATTTCTTGATTTTACTTATTCATGTCTTGGAGTAAAATAACCAAGTAACTAAGAGGGAGTAGAGAGACACAGCATGATCTCTCTTTCTCCAAATTTATCTTGAGCTAATAGAAGCACTGAGTTGCCCCTTGTTGGTCTGCTGGTCTCCCAGTGTGCAAACCTAGCACACAGCTTTTAAAACTATACCTCATTCAGGTTAAACTTCCTAAGAAAAATTTATAAATATTTCAGTTCAGATGTTTAAAAAAATGAAAGCATTAAGAGGATAAATGGTTGCTGTCCTTGGAATACTATGTCATCAGTGGGACTCCTGGCATCAAAAAGTGAGAAAATGCAGACAAAACACCAGGTGGTGTGCAAACACACTTGTCAAATTCACAGCCAGAAAAGCTATTTCTGCAGCTTATCTGTCCCAAGTGGATTACATGCTAGCAGAGTCATGGAGAGTTTACAATTTTCATTGTTACATTTGAAAAGAGGAGGAACATGAGGAAAATAAAATGAAGAGAGGGAACTGGAATGTCAGGGTTGGAAAGTTGCTGAGAGATTTAGTTCGACTCCTCCTTTCACAGATGAGGAGGCTGAAACAAATAAATAACTTGACTCACCTCAAGTCCTTTAAAAAAAAATAGGAACTCAGCCCTGGCTGGGTACTCATTGGTTAGAGCATCATTCTGATACATCATTCCAGGTTCAATCCTGGGTCAAGGTACATACAAGAATCAACCAATGAATGCATAAATAACTAGAATAACAAATCTTTCTTTCTCTCTCTCTTCCTCCCCCACCCCTCTTTCTTTTCTTCTCTCTTTAAAATCAATAAAAATAAGTTTTAAAAACTCACATGGATATGATTAATAACAGATTCAGGGAGGGAAAGGGAAATGGGGAAATTGATTGAAGCCAAATCTCATGGATGGTCTCTCACCAACTACAGTGTGGACCACAGTGGTCAGGGGCGAAACAGACAGAAGGGCCAAGGTTTATTCCAAAACACATCTCTCCCATAATCTGCCAATAACATAGTCTCTTACTTGTTTTGATTTTTCTTCCAGTTACTGTTGCTACATGACAACCACCCCAAAATGTGGAGACTTAAACAACAACAATTATTTATTTTGCTGGTAGACCTGCAATTTAGGCAAGACTCGGTGGGGACTTTACATGGCAAAGAGAACTTGCCAATATTATTTGAGGGCAAGGATCTTAAAATAGAGTGATTACCCTGGATTATCTGGTGGGCCCAATCTAATTGCATGAATCCTTAAAAGTAGAGAGCCTTTCTCAGGTAAGGCCAGAGAAAGACACATAGCTGTGGAAGAATGGTCAGAGAGGCAGCATTGCTGGCTTTGGAGGGAGGGGACCATGAACTGAGGAATGTGGGTGGCCTCTAGAAAATGGAAAAGACAGAAAACAGATTCTCCCCTGAAGCCTGCAGGAAGAAACTCAGCCCTTCCCAGGCCTTGATTTTAGCCCAATGAGACCCAAGTCAGATTTCTAATCCACAGAATTATAAAATAATAGCTTTCCATTGTTTTTAGCCACTAAATGTATAGTAATATGTTACAACCACAGTAGAAAATTAAAACAAACCTCAAGGTCTTCTGTATCTATTGATATTTACCATGTTAAAAATTATACTCCAAATATTTAAAATTTTATTTAAAATCCTATCTAATAAAGAGGTAATATGCTGCTGAAACCAGTTTGGCTTAGTGGATAAAGCATCAGTGTGTGGACTGGAAGGTCCCAGGTTCGATTCCGGTCAAGGGCATGTACCTTGGTTGCAGGCATATCCCCAGTAGGGGGCGTGCAAGAGGCAACTGATCAATATCTCTCTCTCATCGATGTTTCTAATGCTCTATCCCTCTCTCTTCATCTCTGTAAAAAAAATCAATAAAATATACTTTTTTTAAAAAAGGAGGTAATATGCAAATTGACCATCATTCCAACACACAAGATGGCCACCCCCTTGTGGACACAAGATAGCTGCCACAAGATGGCGGGCAGGGGAGAGCAGTTGTGGGTGATCAGGCCTTCAAGGGAAGGCAGTTGTGAGGAACCAGGCCTACAAGGGATGACAGTTGAGAGGGACCCAGCCTGCAGGAGAGGGAAGTTAGGGGGGACCAAGCCTACAGGGGAGGGCAGTTGGAGGCAACCAGGCATGCAAGGGAAGGCAGTTGAGGGGGACCAGGCCTGTAAGGGAGGGCAATTGGGGGCAACCAGGTCTGCAGGAGAGGGCATTTGGGGGTGACCAGGCCTGCAGGGTAGGGAAATTGGGAAGAACCAGCCCTGCAGGGGAGGGCAGTTGGAGGGACCAGCCCTGCAGGGGAGGGCAGTTGGGGGGAACAGGCCTGCAAGGGAGGGCAGTTGGGAGAACCAGCCCTGCAGGGAAGGGCAGTTAGAGGCAACCAGCTCTGCAGGGGAGGGTAGTTGAGAGGGACCAAGCCTATAGGGGAGGGCAGTTGGAGTGACCAGGCCAGCAGGGAAGGGCAGTTAGAGACAATCGGGCTGGCAGGGGAGCAGTTAGGCACTGATAAGGCTGATAGGGGAGTGGTTAGGGGATGATCAGGCTGGCAGTCAGAAGTGGTTAGAGGCAATCAGACAGACAGACAGGTGAGCAGTTGGGAGCCAGCAGTCCTGGATTGTGAGAGGGGTCCCAGATTGGAGAGGGTGCAGGCTGGGCTGAGGGACACACACATACACCCACCCCACACACTTATGCATAAATTTTATGCACTGGGCCTCTAGTAAGAATAATAAAACAATTATGTATTAAGATTAAAAGCATATTCTTATGAAAAACACTTATTTTTTTTTAAAAAAAAAAAGAAGTAATGAGAAGAGTGGCATTGTTTTACATTTTTATAAATCTCTGTATTGCCTGGATTCCTGGAAGAAAGCTGGATTCTCATACCTGCTTCTGCATTCAGCCTGGAGATGTGTTTTTGGTTGACACAGGTAAAGAAAATCTAGCTTCACACAAGTATGAGGCTGGGAAAGGGAGGGCGTTTCAATACCTTTGCACATAATTGTGCATATTCTTGAATGCTACCCCAAAATGTAGCAAGGGGTGATTTTTAAAAGATTACATACAATGCGGGATCTGAAACACATGAATGACGTTCTCAGACCAGACGCTGCTACTTTAAAACCCACTGACTTATCTTGCACTTTGAATGGATCTTTTGTTGGAACAGAGTTTGTAAACGCGGTCATTTGGAAGATACATGGTAGCTCACTGAGTTAGGCAGGTCTTCCAAATGTTGGCACACCTTATAAAGCTAGACAGTATCAAAAAATCATATCCATTCAAGTCCCCTCCAATCTCATCAGCCAAGTCCAACCTGCAGTATTGGGAAGCTGGCAAGCTCAGAGTTTCTCAGGATTCGAACAGCCAATTAAAACCTTGAATTTTATCCTTAGTAACAAATCCTATGAGTTGTTTTCCTTTGATCATTTTTTAGGAAGCGTGTGCCATGGCTTCTCTGCTGATCATTCTTTCACCCAGAAACGCTTCTCCATGTAAAAGAGGCCCCCGTTCAGCTTACGGCCGGAACACTCGCACAGGCACTGTTTTCTCTGGCAACTCTGCGCTTCAATGTGCTCACTGCCCATTTGCTCACTCTGAACAGTATAAAGAAAAGTAATCAATGGCTGGAGAGTTAAGAAAATCAACAATTTTACTGCTTCATCAAGCACATTTCTAAGTGACACTGGCTTTTTTTTTTTTTTTTAACTGTGAGTGCATGGATAAAAAAGAAGAAAAAAAATGTGATGAGACCAGTGGTTTGATCCCACTGCCAAGGCACCATTGCTTTTACACCATCAGTGCAAATGACAACTCGGCGACCAGGGCAAATGATGAGTAGCAATATTGTGAAAATTGTTTTGCCCTCGTGGATGTCCTAAAAACATCTCAGGCCCCCTCTGGGTCCTACGGGCCACACTTTTGAGAACCTCTGATCTAGCACACAATTTGCACTCTAAGGATGAAGCAACTGGGGCCCAGAGTCAGAATGCCCAACTCCAAGCTTCAGCATTTTCTCGCCGCCTGTCACAGGTTTGGTTTTCCAGGAAGCAGACCCTGAGATGGAGTTTTGCGTACAGGATATATTTAAATAGGACTCCCCTCCCCCCGCTGTGAAGGGCAACGAAGAAAGTAACAGAGTCTGGGGAGAAGCTTGACTGCAATCAGGCCCATCCAGCTGACCATCTGAAGCTGGAATGACCTTTCAGAATTGCCCTGGGTAGGACAGAGACGGTTTGATCCTTATGTTCCCATATTGATGGGTCATGGGTGTGGCTGTCCCCAGAGGCTCTGCACCGCAGGGCAGTCCATGAACAGGCTGGCAGCTCCCTATGCAGCTAGGCAACAAGGTCTCCATCGAAAGGATCACCACAGTGTGACCACAGGCAAGTAAATTCTCTTCTCCGAGCCTTGATTTCCTCCTCAATAAGTGCTTTCCCGGGGAAGCTTACGGTTAAATAAGCTGTCACCAGAAAGTCTTACATGGGACTCATTATCTGTGGATTCCGGCTTCCCCCAATTCCTCACAGTCACACGGTGGAACTGTGACTGAGCAGGTCCTCAGAACCAGGTCCCCTGCCTGCCAGTCACTTTGTCTCTCTAGTTTGCCTGTGCCCTAAGCCAGTGGTCAGCAAACTGCGGCTCGTGAGCCACATGAGGCTCTTTGGCCCCTGGAGTGTGGCTCTTCCACAAAACACCACAGCCTGGGCGAGCCTATTTTAAAGAAGTGGCATTAGAAGAAGTTTAAGTTTAAAAAATTTGGCTCTCAAAAGAAATTTCAATCGTTGTACTGTTGATATTTGGGTCTGGTAACTACTGAGTTTGCCGACCACTGCCCTAAGCACAATGCCCTAGCTAATCAGCCTGGGGGAAAGCTCTGTGTGCGCCAGAGAGGCTTACTATTCTGGGCTTCTCGCTGAAAGTCTCTTTGCACTGAAAATACTCTGCCCTGGAAATCCACAGGCTCCGACTTGTGAACAGAGCCACAGACACAGAGGCTTAAGGATTTCATTTGACTCCACTTCAAAGCCATCTCCTACTTCCAAGGTGTCCCCTGGGACCTGGATAAATATTCTATTTGCTTGCACAAAAGCCTTGGAGAATGACTTATTACTCGATACAATAGGTGACTTAATCTGTAGGTCACGGTTAAGTGGCTGCACCACTTGGCAACACAAGACAGACTGCATAATCTCCCGGGAGGCTTGAATCAGACAAGAGGCTGAGGGTGGCGGTGCCAAGCGCCGGGTTGTACTCTTTCGGCCTCCTGGTGTCAAATGAACACGGCCGTTTCCAGTCCTCCGTGCCTGGCTCAACTAGCCACTCATCTGGTGCAGCCACCGGGTCAGGCTTCTAAGATACTCCCAGGAGATCGTCCCACCTCTGAAGCTTTCTGCACCTCTCTCCAGTCCGCTGCCTGGAGCTCCCACTCCTGCCCCTCTCTCGAGGCCCTCCATTGTCCTCTGACCTCTAACATACACTCTGCTCCAAAGAAGCTAGCTCGGGACTCTTTCTGTTCAACTGATATGCACCATATAACTTGAGACTTAATTATGCACCATCGTAGATGTTTGCCTTTCTTATGATCAATGCAGAGCAATTCACTGAAGTGGTACAGTGTCCCAAGGTCTGATCTGAGCAAGTGACCCAAAGATGAACCCCTCGGACCTAAAGGGGCTGAAGTTGGAGCCCCCACACACAGCAGCCATGCTCCAAAACAGGCTGACACTCTCTTCCTGGGCCCGAGAGGCAGTGTATGACCCCAGCTCTGGAGCCCAGCCAATCCAGGTTACATCCCTGCCCTTCTCCCTGCCAGCCTCAAACTACTCACTGTTCAGCTGGCCTTAAACAGGTCTGAACTCCTCCCAGTTTCAGCACAAAAAGCAGCACCTCCTCTACTTGTGAAAACTCACAGCTGAACACAGAGAAAAATAATAAATACTATGTGCCAGGCTCTATGCTGAGTGCATTGAATGGATTAACACATGTAATCTTTTTAACTCTCTGAAGTAGGCACACCTATTATCCCCATTTTATAGATGAAGAAACTGAGCCCTGGAGAAATAATGACCCAAGATCACATAATCAGTAAATAGAAGAGCCAAGAGTTGAACTCAGGTGGGTCTCATTTCAGAAACCCAGCTCTCAATGTTAATTATTATTATACTTAGAATAGCAGCTAACTGTGCCAAGTGTGTTCCCTGGATTGTCTCATTAATTTCATTAAACCCGATGAGATAGGGTTATGATACCCATTTTACAGATGAGAAGGTGAGTTTAAAGATGAACTTGTATAGGATCTCAAGGCTAAGTGGGCCATAGGCAAAGTTTAATTCATATGCTATCAGACTATCACCTCAGCTATTCAGAAATCAGATGCTTACATAGCTGTCTCCTCTAGTAGACTCACCTGTGGCTCAGGGGAAGACCATGACCAGGGGCAGGATCTGAGTTGGCTCCCAGTCTTGTCCACTCACCTCTGTGTCCACTCACCTAACTTTAATGAGGGTGAGCCATCTGGCCACAGAGGCCCAGATAAAGTCCAAGAACAGCACCCACAAAGACCTGTGCTATAGGCTGAATGTGTGTGTGCCCCCCAAAAGGAAGATGCTAAAATCCAAATGCCCATTGTAAAAGGGTCAGGGAGTGGGGGCCTTTGGGAAGGGATTGAGTGGAGCCTTTACGAATGGGATCGGAGCTCTTATGAAAGAGGCCCGCAGAGCTCCCTCGTCCCTCATGCGTGTGAGGATGCAATGAGAAGTCTGGAAGCTGGAAGGTGGCTCTCACCAGACCATGCAGGCACCCTGACCTTGGACGTCCAGCTCCAGAACTCTGAGATACAGATTTGTTACTAGCCACCCAGCCTGTGGTATTTTGTTAGAGCAGTTGGATTCAGACACCCTGGTTGGGAATTTGCAGCCTCCACCTCCTAGGCCCCTCAGGGCAAGAAGCTAAGGCACCGGACTTCCATGATGAAAAAATAGGCTTGAAGTTCTTCCCCAAAGAAGTTCTGTTTTCAGAGGCTGAGAGACCTTGGGCAAACCTTTTCCCTCTTTGGCCTCCTTTTCCTCTATCCCTGAAATGACGATTAAACAAGAATGTACACAAAGGGCTTGTCCTTTCTAGAAGTTTGGCAAATGGTAGTCATAATTATTCACCATTGTTACTGGCTCTGTGCCAGACTGCCTGGACGATTCCTTGCATTTCCTCTGGGAACCAGGGACTGACGTTGGGGAGGACCTAGCTGGATCCAGTGTCTTCCATCAAGACACCTCCTCCACGCTGCCCTCTTCATCACGGCATCTTCAGAAGGGATTTCCATTTAGAAAGAGCACTCTGGGCCTCCGCCTTCCCTACCCTCATCCCGAGGGCAGGCTCTGAGGCTCTCACCTGGATGTCATCAATGTGCTGAGGCAGGCAGAGACAAACGTCCTGTTACAGTTTTCCTGTGTACCTCATTCATCCCAATGCAGAGCTAATACGATATTTCAAAAGTTGATATGATAACATGTATCTCAATTAGCTTGCCGCAGCCCCTCTCAAGCAGAGAGTGCGGACTGGATGAAAGCAGGCTGGCGCTCCATGCTGAGGGATGGACCCCGCAAACAGTATAGGGGGCAGATAGTCTAGGAGGCAGATAGTCTAGGAAGCTGATAGTTTAGGAGGCAGGTGGGGGCGAGAACGAAGCCCAGGTCTGTCAGGAAGTGCTGATGAGAGCTGCTGGAAAACTTCCCCTTGTGGAAGACCCCTGGGCTTTGTTACGTAAACAATGTGACCTCAAGGTCCTTCCCTCCTTAGGAGAAATGCACTTGTCAGCAAGTGACTTTGTGGCCAGTATTTCTCAAGATTGCATTCGAATACCAGAAACCTTCCAACAGGGCAGAGAATGCAGCAATGCACACTCAGGGCCCGTGGTGGCTTTGGGGTGGGTTTCTGGTGTTGCACCAGGAAGGTAAAAGGGGTGCAGATTGCTTTGAAAGGAGGGGGCATGAACGGTATTTCTCCTCTTGAAATGTACACACATATTACTGCCTTTTTTTCTCCATAATCACGTACTCCAAGCAAAGCCTCATTACTTTAAAAAAAAAAAAAAAAAGCTGGAGCATCCTAACAATAGTCCATAATTACCTCGCAAATGGTTCTGTAGAGTAATTATGTCATTAGTCCAAGTGCCTCTACTTCAAAGATTTCTCTCTCTCAATGCCATCCATCTGGGTTAGGGAATGAGAGGGAGCTCCCAGGGACCTGAGTGACAGGGACTCAGGCTGCAAGCATGGGATTTAGAGAGGCCCTTCTTAGTGTGCCCATTGTCAAACCAGCCATTCCTGCAGATGACACCTCCCGCAGGAAGCCAGGACGTTCAGGCAGTTTCCGAGGAAAAGAGATTAACAAGCAGCATTAGAGGAAATATGTGCTCCGGCAGCTGCCTCTAAGATTCTGGTCACACTAGATAGACACAGGGCCCTCTGCGCCTTCTTTCACGCTACTCATCCGTTTGGAATGACAGGCTGTAACCCTGTGAAGGTCACCCCACCCACAGTTAATATAACCCAGTGGGAAAACATGCGGCTCCCCTAAATCCTGATGAGAAGCCAGGAAAGGCACAGACCCCGGGCTGAGTACCTCCTCCATGTCAGCTCATGTGTTTGGCACCTCTCCCATCTTATCCGCGCTGTGTTTATTAACCCCATTCTACAGATGAGAAACTGAGGCTCAAAGAAATGAAGTCGCTGTCCAACATCACACATCTGGTGAACTGCTGTGCCAAGAAGAACACAGAGATCTGCTGGGCCCCAAAAAGAGTCGTCTTCCCTTTCCATTTCTGCATGTCCCATGGCCTCAGGAGCACCGTTGGCCCTGGCTTTGATGTGTCATTTACTGTCAGCTGCAGGTTGGCCAAGTGGCAGCTTCACTTCCCTGAGCTTCAGTTTTCTCGTCGGATGGGAGTCAAGGAACAGGTCAGTGTTCATATAAGGAAGAGTGGGATGAAGCAAAATGCGAAAGTGAAGGAAACGTTGATAGTTATCATTTCAGTGTGTGTACCTGAAGTGGAACCTAGGGCTCTAAGCTGGGAAAAGCAACGCCCAGGCTTTGGCCGGTTCCAAATAGACATGTCAGCCTAGTCATAGCCACTATCATATAACAACATTCATGACTGGGACCATTTGGCAAATGCATACAAGGGGGTAGGCAGTGGATAAAGTGTCTGCATCCATTTAAAATTTTTTCTGGCTAATATGCCAGTAATAGAGACCACTTCTGAGTGGTGGCTGGGGAAGGCCTGGCTTATGATGGATGTAGCAAACCCATAGGACGTGGGGGACTCCACTCTAGGAGGAGCCTTCAGTCCCCCATCCTTAGGTGCCTGACCATAGACATTCAGTAAACATTCATTGAAAGTAAAATAAACTCTTTAAAGGTTTTACTAAAGTTAATATAATTGTACCCAATCATAGACATTCAGTAAACATTCATTGAAAGTAAAATAAACTCTTTAAAGGTTTTACTAAAGTTAATATAATCCTCCCAGACCCTCCCCCCACCCCCTCCAATTACTGATTCTTTTATTATAGAGGAAGAAACTAAAGGTAGATAACTTGTAGACAGCACAGTAAAAAAATGGCAAAACTGGAATTTGAACCCAAGACCACCAGAGGTCAGATATATCAGCTATTTAGTGTTGCATATCTAATTGTTCAAAGTTTATTAGCTTAAAACAATATTTATCATTTCAGTTCCTGTAGGTTAAGAATCCAGGCTAATCCTTCTGAGGGTCTCTCAGAAGATGGTAGCTAAGCTGTTGGTTGGGGGAGAATTTGCTTCCAAGCTCACCCATGGTTGTTGGCAGGAATCAGTTCCTCAAAAGCTGTTGGGAGAAGGCCTGGTTGTTAGCTCAGAGGCCACTTGAAGTTCCTTGCCACATGGGCCTCTCCATGGCACAGCCTACAGCGTGGCAGCTGGCTTCGTCAGAAAGAGAGACAGAAATCAGTCTTTTGTTACTATATTCATCTGCGAGGGCTGCCATAACAAATGCCACTGGCTGGGGGCTTACACAGCAGAAATGTATTGCCTCACAGCTCTGAAGGCTGGAAGGCCACGATCAAGGTGGTAGCAGGTTTGTTCTTCCTGAGGGCTCTGAAGGACAATCGGTTCCCTGCCTCTCCCCTAGCTTCTGGTGGTGTGCTAGCAGTCTTCGGCTTTCCTCAACTCTATGCATCACCCCTATCAGCCTTCATCTAGGCATTCTCTGTGTGTGTGTGTCTCTGTGTTTGTATTTCCCATTTTTATAAGGACACTACTCATATTGGAATAGAGCCCAGTCTAATGACCTCATCTTTACTTGATTAGATGTGCAAAGACCCTATTTTCAAATACAGTCCCATTCTGCAGTGCCAGAGGTTAAGACTTTAACGTATCTTTTGGAGGGAGGACACAATTCAACCCATAACAGTAACCTAATCTTAGAGATGACATTCCATCATTTTTTCATAATCAGTTTTGTAGACGTGAGTCAACAGGTGCAGACCACACCTAAGAGGCAGGGATTACACATGGGCATGGAAGTCAGAAAGTAGCTTTGGAGCCATTGTAGAAGTTGTCTCTCCCACACGTCTTCACAAACACTGCTTGAAAGAGTCATCTATTGTATATCCTACTTCTATAATTGTTTGTACATTTACTTCTCCTCCCACCCCCAGGCTGTGGGCTTCTTGGTAGCAAGGACTGTGTCAGATTCCTCAGTAGAACAATCCTAGCACCTAACACTGGAGCTGCCACATGACGTGATAGGTGCTCAGTCAATATTTGTTGAATAAGTGAATAAGTGAACGAATGAGAAACAGATAATATTTCTCTCTGTCAAAAGTAGCAATTACTTCCAAACTCTGTGTCCGGAGAGCACCACAATAGGCCATTGCCATTATGTCTGGAATTAAACAGATTCCCCTCCAGCAAGCCCAATCTTAATTATTGATCAGAAAACCAAACACTTTTTATTTAAGGGGGGAAGGGCAGTATCTTCTGCCTACAAAGAATTCATGGGGCTAGTTAGCTGTCTGATGAGTAATTTTCCCTGCCGTGTAATAAGACCCACAGTTACATCTGTTTCAATCACTTTGATCAGAACTTA
>PVJN01044891.1:0-17133 GCA_004026805.1 Lasiurus borealis | reverse complement strand
TATAATTGACTCATGTTAGATATTTCTGTAAAATTTCTGTAATATCTTTTATTGGAATTATTTACATTTATTAGTAAAAACAGTATAACAATATTAAAATGTTTTTTAAAAAAGAGAAGTCTAAAAAAAGAATTAGGATAGATGTCTATATTAGCATACAATAAAGACCTAGATTAGCACACAATAAAAACATTAAAAAAAAAGAGAAGTCTGTATTTTTATCTTTTGATGATATAAGAGAGAAAAAACTAGTCTTAATGGTGTGTATTTTCTTCCAGTCTAGTTTCATGTAATTGCACTAAAAGGATAACAGAATTTTGTGTTCTGTTCTTTTCATATAACACACAGTTTTCCATGTTTCCACATAGGTTTATCATTATGATTTTCAATGGACACATAGTATTTCATTGAGTCACTTTCACAGAGTTTACTAAAGCATTTGAGTATTTTGGACACTTACATTGTCATATAGGTGACACTGGTATGCATGTGACACATTTTAAGGCTTCCACTCAATTACTTCCTAAGCACATGTTCGTGGGAGGTTGATTACTGGTTCATAGACTAGGGACATGTTGTAGCACTTTTTGTATATCAGGCTGCACTCAAAGGTCCATCTGATGGAAGATTCCACCAGCAGGAAATGAAGGTGCTATTGTTACCTCAAATTTAGAGCAGGAAAATGCACTATTGTATATAATAAAATACCATTTCATTTATCGGATAACTATGCATTTTGTTTCTTTTACAACACTTACTTTCTAAGTAAGATGTTTCTAAACCCATTTCTCCTTATTACTTTCCTTATTATTATTTCTAAGTAATAAGGAGACTGCAGTGGATCAGAAAGAACAGCAATTGCTATTTGATGGAGCAAGAAAAAGAAAATAATGAAAGGAGATAAAATACTGGATAGGTGTGATCAAAGGATGAGAAAAGGAGAAATATGGTCCAACTGTACCATGGTAGCTGAACAGTGAAGGTGCC
This sequence comes from Lasiurus borealis, assembly GCA_004026805.1. NCBI lineage: Eukaryota > Metazoa > Chordata > Mammalia > Chiroptera > Vespertilionidae > Lasiurus > Lasiurus borealis. The sequence goes on along the minus strand of PVJN01044891.1, from coordinate 16,146 downwards.
TATTGGAACTCTGGTTTCTGGAGGCTGTCAGCCCCATCTCTTCCAGGGGCTTAGGAATTCTGGGAGGGTCACATCCAAAAATTTCTATTCTACCGCCTCATCTTTGGGTACCACTTGAGGTTCTGTTTTTTTTTTTTTTTTTTTTTTTTTTTTTTTTTTCTGAGACTCATTCCACCAGTGCCTTCTGACTTCCTTCATGCCTTCTGTCTGCAGGTGGTGCTAATGGCCTTGCTCTTGGCCAGATTGGCATGGAGGTGGGAATTCTTAGAAGGGCCAGCTATATTTTTTGGAGCTTCCTCCCTTCTCTCCTGCCCTTGCTTCTGGTATTTTCTTTGGCAGGTGTTTGGAAGAGGCCCTAACTGTTGACATTGGTCTCTGAGTTTGCCCTCTGATTACCTTAGGTTCCCATGAATCACACTTGTGGAGAGGGATATAAAAATGCGGTTTTGTTTTTTTTTTATTGCAATAAAGTTTCAAATAAATTTATTTGTGCAGGACTATAAGTAGGATCTTGACTACATTGACTAAGGAACATTTAGAAAGAAAATGTGTTGAGGTGGCAAGCCGTTCCTTAAAACTTCACACATTTTCTAGCCTTATATATTTGTAAACGTTTATATTAGCAAAAGTGTAAATTTCAAGAAGTTTAAAAATAATTTAACCAACAAAAAAGAGATGAAGAAGTAAGGCTGTAAGAAATAATTTTTTCTTCTCGAGTAATTTGCAGGTTCTAAGCAGTGAAGGCTTTTCCTTTTCCTGGAATTCTTTTCCCTCAGATAGTCACATGACTTGCTTTCTCACTTCCTTTAGGTCTTTATTCAAATATCACTTCCCCAGAGAAACCTTCTTCAACCATTCTAGCTAAGAGTCTCTCATCTTTCACATTATATTCTCATATCTACTTTATTTTCCTTTAGAGCCATAATCTGATATGGTTGTCCATAGTTTATTTTTAATCATCTCTCTTATGGCCAAAAACAAAAGTTCTCAGAGGGCAGAGACTTTGGGTCTTGCTAACCACTATATCCTCAACTGCTAGAACAGTGCCTAAAACATGGTAGGCATTCAAAAATATTTGTGGAATGAATGAATAAATGAATAAAACAAGTCTTGAATCTTCTGACTTAAAACAGAAAAAAGAATTCTAAAAACAATCACACTTGGAAAAAGCAGCATTTGGTAAAAATGTTTTGATTACAATAGAGATGGGGTATGAAATGAAAATGGCTTAGGGGACCACAGCATTCTTGATACTAGAAATTTAAGTACATGTGCCGCTGCCAGTCTCACTCTCATGTGTGAAATGTCATGAATTATGGGAGCCTGCATGTGGGAGCATGGCCACATATGATTCCTGGGAGTGAATAATGGGGAGGAGGGTGATGTTGACTACTCAGAACCTGAGAAGATTCAGGATGCAATTATACTACGGATGTGGGTTGATAAGATTAGAGTTAGAGAACATAGGAAGTAGGTATTTCCTGTTCCCTCTCCCTCTAACCTTCCAATACAGTCATGCCATTTCATTCTTTTCCAAGAAAGTAGATACTAGAAATGGAAAGGAGAACAGGGTGACAATCACCCCTTCTTCCACAAGTCAGAGTGATCTCAGCCACCCATGGGAGCCTCGTGCAGCACAGGGCCCCAGGGCACAGGCGAGAACATTGCAGAGGTGTAGCCAGCATTAGCAATGTGTGTAATTGTCCATGGCTGTTTCTCCCCCTCATTGCTAATGTGACATCCCTTCTCCTGCCCTTAATTACTCTGTGCCACAAGGCAGCAGGTCTGAATTGTAATTCATTATTTTTTTTTTCCTGAAGGTAACTGGCATTTGCTTTAACCATTAGGTATTAGATGATAGGAATTCTGTGAAAGAAATTTCATTTATTCCTGGGACAAAAAAAAGGGGTCAGATCTTTGGAGAGAGCAAGAGGTTTTCTCTGTATCTTAGAAATCCTGGATGCCAAATAGAATAGACTGTACAAGCATGAGCCTGCTTCACTTGCCAACGATGCCTGCCCTTTCCAATAAAAGGCACAGTCTATTTCTTCTGGGTACAGCAGGAGGACCATATCAGCCCAAGCCTAGGTTTCAGGAGGCTTTTAAAGGAAATAGTCTCCCATGGTTTTGTGCCTGAGATGGAGAGGAGAAGGGCAGATGTGCAAAGAAGAGCACCTTCCTTAGCTTACTATCATCCCTGCTAAGTTCAAATGATGGCAGAAGAGAAGTGTATCGACAAGGAAAAATGTTGTTTATTTTCTATAACATTATTGGAAATATGGGTTTGGGCTTCCAAGTTTGATTGCTATACATCTTACCCCCAAACTTTCACTTGGACTCCTGCCACTGCAACATGAACAAGCTTGGGCTAACCTGTCAACAGGTATGGGACATGTGATTTAGTTGACAGTGTCACTTCAGCCATCAGACAATTACCAGATAGGTGGGGAGGCCATCCTAGGCCAGTCAGCCCTCAGATGACCTGTAAGGTGACTTTAAGCACATGGGTAAACTTAGCCAAATTGGGCAGAGCCTGGCCCAGATTTGCAGACCATGCAGCTGACCCATACATTTATAGGCAAAAACAAATGTTGTTTTAATCTATAAGTTGTGAGGGATTTGTTACATAGTAGTAGATAACTGATATACCTAGACTTAGGGGGAAAATGGTTGGGGCCCAACATTTGGCTGAATTTTGGAGCCCTGTGCCCTTCAGCTAACTAGAGGGAAAAGTGACAGTGTAGGTGTCTGTATTGAAATATTCATATGATCAAAAAGCTGGAGCAGATGGCCTCCAGACACTGTGATAGAGTTTTTCATGTGGAAGTATGTCTAAGCTCTGGCTTCAGCCATGAAACTAAAGTAACCAGCTCTGGCCCTTTGGACACTGCTTTGATCTTGGATCTACAGACATGGAAAGGGCAATGTCCAGGAGGTTTGGAACCCCTGATAGTTGAACCAGGAGGTATTCTCAAGATGCGGGTGTTATTTGCATTCCAAACTATGACATGGGAGTCTCAGTTATGGGAATATAATGATTATATTGGAATATTGGTCTTGGCAACTTTTCATCTTAGTGTGAACTCCACCCATGTCCCGATAAAAGGCCTTTCTAATTCCTCACAACCCCAGGTCATGAGTGACAGGATGTCAATAATATTAGAATTAGGAGTGATGGATACAATAAGATGGTGTAATCTTACACTTGGGGCTACACTTGGAGGTAATTGGTTGTGAAGTCAGAGGAAGAGAAATGGAATAAGAAGCTCCTAAACTGCAATCATCAAACTCAACTTAGATCCACCTTCCACTCTACCATGCCCAGCTCTGCTCTCCACACTAATCTTATTTCTGTTTACAACCTGTGTCAAGAATTTCAGAACTTTTTATGGATAAATGCTAGAATTGGGGCTTGAATTTCCATTAGAAATAAAGGCTCAGGACAAAACATGGTAGTGAAGTGGCTTTCTGGTACAATTCAGAGGAAATTCTGTTTGCCCTGGGTGGTAATTTTAGGAAATTGAAGTGTTAGTCAATGCACCTTTCATGTTCTGTAGAATAAATGTATTAACTATAGTGACTGGCTGATTGCTGGGAGAGAAGAAAGATCATCCCAGGGTTTGGTGTGACCACTGTGGTGCCATTGGACGATGGTTGTTTACAGTCTTGTTTATTGTTTTTTTGGTCATAATGTTGAAGGGTCAGAGCACTTTGCTGTGTGTGTGGTTAAAGTGTTCTTAATTGACTTGACAGAGACGACGGAGTACACTTTCAGCTGCTCCCCTCGCTCTTCCTTTTTCTATCTGGAAGCTTTGGTCATATCTTATTTCCTCTGTGGTTTGAGTTGCAGATAAGTGTTTTGGAAATATGTCATGGGAAGAATCACAGTTTCTAATATTTACAATTTAGACTGTAGATTCTTTTAAAATATTCATGTTTTCCTGGTCAGGTTAAGTCATTACATATTTGCCTCTCTGTATTTGCTTTGGTTCTTAGACAGAAATTTCAAACTCAGCTTCGTAGGATTTGTTTGACTCCAAATATCAAGAGGCTAAAGAAAGGTTAATGTAACAGGCATACCCTTCCCGGGTTAGGGTGCAAATGGCTCCAACCCCAGACCTTCCCTGAGTGCGTTCTCTGAATACTCACTTCTAGAAAGAAGTACAGAAATGCTGATGCCCTTTGGGCTCCAGCTGTATCCTTGTTTGGTCAGAGATCTATGAGTATCTGGAGGGAAGAAGCCTGGTCTTCCTTATCCTGTATTGCTGTGCCTGTCAACTACAATGTAAATCAGATAACAGGGGTCTCAGAGAGCCATCCCCAAAGTGTAGGCAAAGTCCTTGACTTCCCAAATGGTTCAGGGGCTCAGGAGGCTTCACTCTTGTGATAACTAATCATCATTGGTCATGTTTCCACTCCCTCAAAGTCTCTCTGGGGAAGGGTTCCTGGTTGAATTGCTTGGAATCCTTGATTTCAGATCTACCAAATTTCTAGTCCTTGCTTGTTTGGAGATACAGGCAGGGCCAGGGCCTCCTAGGAACCAAAGAGCTTACAAGAATATGTGATGTCTGAGGAGTGTCATTGGAGACCCTCTCCTAAGAGGTAGACCAGAAGCTTCTCAATAACATGAAAGCAGTGAAATCTCCCCAGGGATAGACATCAGGCTACTTAGGCAGCTAAAGCAGTGCTAGGGGCAATTGCTCACCAATGTCAGGATTCTGGGATACTGGTCCACCAACTAACTTCTCTGCTTATTTGTTAATTCCCTGGCCTTTATGACAGAGCACCCACCTCCATCAGAGGACAACCTCAAATAGTGAGTTGCAGAGAAGCCTTGGCATGAGAGAAACGTATGCAGGTGGATTCTGGACAGGCTGAGGGGATATGGGTGGGATATGGATAGTATCTACTTGTCCTTGTAAGGCAGCCCATGCTCAGTGTCTCCAAGTTATGCACTGCTCTTACCTATGATGTTCAGTGGCTGGCTAATTTTTTAATAAAAAAGAAAGAAAATAACACACACATACTTACATTTAATTCTTACTAGAGAAGTCTATCATGTTCAGAAAAGATTTGTGACAGTAGGGTAAAATGCAAAGAAAAATACCAGAGAGTTGACCCCACCTTGAAGCATGTGGTCAGCCTTTTGTAGCTCCTCCCCACTCATTCATTGCCCCTGTTCTCAGGAAGTGGGCATCATCCATTCCCTCAGAAGGGGATTGCAGGGAGCTCACTGTGGCTGGGAGATGGTGCTCTGGCAGGTAAAAGAACAGGATGGGTAACAATAGCATCCATGATACTACTCTTTTCCATCACAATTCTAGTAGTTAATACCCATGTAAAATTTTTCTTTGTGGGTTAACACATTAAAGACACTTCTAATGCAATATTGGGAATATGTGATAAGATTAAATATTATTGTTTTCCATCCTCTCCTTTTCTCTCAACATGATTTTGAGTAAGCCAAACATGCAAGTCCAAGGCAGGAAACATTTCTGGTAGCTATGTTGCTTATGGGTGGAGTGAGTATGTTGACATGCTGTATTTCCTTTGCTTTAATGCATTGTAATAAAATAAAAGTGTCTTTGATTCATCCTCAGAAGGTTTCATGATATGTCTCCAACCGCAAGCGAGTGGTTGCTGCTTTATGAAATGCTACATGGAGAATTTGAATGACCTTTTTAATATTAACTAGTTGAAAATTTTTGATGGAATAAATAGTCACTAGAGTTTATTTCCTCCTATTGGGCTCCTAATGAGAAGAAAACCTTTCACTAGGTAAATAATCTGATAAAGATGGGGAAGACATCCTTGGGTGACAGGGATCGAAAGTAAGGTTTTCGTAATGGAAGGAGCCAGTTGGATTTACAATCTGTCTGAGTCAGAAATAGAATTTACTATGTGCTTCTCTTGACCTTCACACTGAAAAATTAAAATGGCAGAATCGATCTCCTTAATTTATGACATTGTAAGAGGCACAACAAACTCTTGTTTTCTTGCCTCTCAGAGAGACCTTGCCTCTGTTCTCCACAGAGAGACATTTTTGTATCCTGAAGAAAATTCTCTTGAATTGTAGAATCAATGTCAGAAATGTTACTTGTCTGTCTAAAGATAATTACTACTTCTGTTAATTTGCAAAAGTATAAAGCAAGGCTTATTGGAAAAACGAAATATCTAGAAGCTGTCTTATCCCTTGGGTTCTTAATGGTCATAGGAAGATTATAAGTTTTAGGGAGAAAGGACTTTCCCAGGTTGGACTTTTCCCAGTTAGACTTTGACTCACCTTTTCTGAGGTTGGAAACAAAAAATGAGGCTGTTATAGAAGTTGCTTAAGTTAATGGTTGGCTGCTGCTAAGTTGACTTAGTGCTTAGAAACTCTTCACCAATGGCACAACCCCTGCTATGTTTAAACCAAAGCCTTAGTAACTTCTGTATTTGTTACTTTTGGCATAAAGGGAGTGATCCAAGGAGAGGTTTATTTTTCAAATATGCCAATATACCAAAAAAATATTTATTTTGGAAGTCACTATGTGAAATGCTTGTAAAACTGAAAGTCACCATACAAATGAGAAGCATCATTATTGTTCTTGGAGACAGACTCTCGAAGTATTTACTAGGCACAATTGGCCTTCATGGGACATGCAGAGGTCCTGAAGATATCAACTGAATGGTGGTGCCTGAAGAGACCTTGCCACTCTTTGAACATCTGCTCTCACTGGCTGAGTTAGAGTCAGGAGTGCAGCCCTGGGCAGGAACTAGCCCTGAGTGGGCTCCATTCTATAAAGACGGCTTCCAGATGATCTGCCCACCCAGACACAGACTCCTGATCACCAAGTTTGGTCAGTTGATAGATATACCCTTTAAAAAACATATAACAGTACATAAATATAGCAAAAGAAGTCACTGATAATGACTGAATGCAATAGTCATATTATGCATGCATTTAACTAATCTCTGTATCCCCCCTCCACCCCCATTCCAATGTCCATATCTTAATTGCTGGAACCTATGAATGTGTTAGGCTATATGGCAAAGGGAAATTAAGTTTGAAGGTGAAAGTAAGATTGTCTATCCAGTGACCTTAAAATATGGAGATTATCTAGGTTGGTTTGGGTGGGCCCAATGCAGTCACAAGGATCCTTAAAAGGAAAAGAAGAAGGTAGAAGTGAAGGTCACAGTGATGTCATGAGAGAAGATCTCAACCTTCCATTGATGGCTTAGAGATGGAGGAGCCAAGCAGTGAGGGTAGATTCTAGAAGAAGGGTGATTTTTTTCCCCTAGAGTGCTCAGCAAAAAACAACAACTGGATTTTAGCCAGTGAAACTGGGGTTAGATTTCTAACCCACGGAACTCTAAGATAATAAATCTATGTTGTTTCAAGCTACTAAAGTTTGTGGTAATTGTTTACCGAGGCAATAGAACACTAATACAATTATTTTATTTCAAATTCTACCTTCAAGTCCTTGGATTTGCAATTTGTACCATGATTTAGTTGTTGCTTCTTAGTAATGGGCTACAGTTTATTGAGTACTTCCCACAAAGAATGGTGTATGTAACAAATCTATGGTGTGAGCATCGTTAACATCCTTGTTTTCTAAAGAGAAAAGTCAGGCTCAGAGCAGTCAGGTGACAGGCCCAAATTCTCACCACTTATTTTTGTGGAATTGTGATTTAGCACAGGCGGATTTCCAAAGCAGGTCAGATGTTCCTGACTTCTATGCTATGCTGCCACCTTGCTCTTCCACCTGGCAAAGTAAGTCCTATTGTAAATGGGCAAGTAGGAGGCATGAGTCACCTGGTGGGATAATTTAGTTAGAGCAACTCCCTCTGAGCATGTGGTCCCATAGGGTTGAGATTTTTAGTAAGTCACAGTGCTTGTTGAGAAACAGAGCTTCCCAGTCTATACGAAGACACTTTTTAGTTGTGGGTTATAAAAAGGGTGGGACTGGGAAGTGGGATGGCATTGGAATGAAGAAGCATGGGATGTCAGAAAAAAGTCCTATGCAGTCAATAATGAATGGACATATGGTCTCTAACTCTATGACCTTTTAATGAGTATGATGTCTTTATCTTTCAGAGCCAAGAGTATAGCTTGATATTGTAGGAGTCCATGCAATTTATTGAAAAATAATGAATATGAAATAAAAGCAGACAGATAATATTAAAATGTAGCTTTCACAACCAACTTCCTCTTACTTTTTGAGCTACAGATTCACAGGAATCCCTTAATTCATCTGCTTTCATGCTGTGATATTAAAAAAAAATCAATCATTACACTGAAATCAGTGAAAGAAATTGTACTGCTCTTGATGAGAAAGCAATGAGGTGTTTTCTTGGCTTTTATATTATATAAGACTACAAAGTAAAAATATTTAATTGTACCTGAAAAAAAATACATAACCATTATCACATAAAAGATTTTAAAAGGGCCCTACCTGGTTTGACTCAATGGATAGAGTGTCAGCCTGTGGACTGAAAGGTCCCGATTCTGGTCAACAGCACATACCTTGGTTGCAGGCTCCTTTCTGCCCCATGTCCTTGTCAGAACACATGCCATAGGCAACCAATCAATGTGTTTCTCTTGCAATGATATTTCTCTCCATCTTCCTTCCCCTCTCTCTTCCACTCTCTGTAAAAATCAATGGAAAAAATATTGGATGAGGATTTTAAAAAAAGATATAAAAGGGGGTTATTTTAGCCCTGTATTAGCCCTTCTATCACACTCTAAGTGCCTTGCTCTAGGACATGTACACACCACTGATTTGTGGCATGAGCACGTGGAAGTAGGAAAACATGTTTGCATTGTCCCAGGTCATTGAGCACTTATTTTTCAGCATGTTGAGATGATTTTTTTCTTTTTACTCTTCAGTCATTTCAAGCTTTAGTATTGTCCAACCAAATTAAATTTTATCTCAATAATTTAGATTAATGGAAGTCTTTTCAATGGAGACTAGTATAAATGCATAACAAATGAGACCATTAAGAGACTCCTGGCAACTTTATATAATAAGACAAGCTTGCAATATAGTAATAACATTAATAATATATTATCTGCTTTTCATCCCAAAGGGTTTCAAAGAACATTATCAACTTTACAAATAATATGTGTGTATATAAGCAATGCATGTGTGCATTAAGCTTGTAGTATTTCCTGATATTAATACTCCTTCCCTAATTTGTGCTTAATATCTTTATTGGTAGTCCCCAATTTACATATTACATATCTTATGATACATATCCTTTTTATTTAAGCACAATGAACTCCCCAATTTTAAAATGTTGAAACTTGCACACCTCATTACATGTATATGTAGTTACACATAAAAAAATCCCATCAATAAAAACCTTGAAGCTTATATAACTCACTACATGTATATGTAGTTACACATATATAATTTCTTAAGGCAATGGGACTGATGTATTGTATATATTATGAGAACATACCTAGAAATATAGAAATTAAAAATGTTGATGTAAAGATAATATAGACAAATTCTTTGAAAAGTATTATTACTGATGGCTTCACATCTTTATTAGCTAACATCTCAAGACATAATAAACCAAGAAAATTTTAGTATAAATTATACTAGATATAAATCTGTTTCAAATAATGTTCTTGATAAGTTTTTCATCTTTTTAGCCAACTTAAATTTTTGAATACTTTAATTATGAAAAAATTTTTAAAAACTCACAAAAGTAGAAAGAATAATATAACAAAACCAAATTTTCATGACTCTTTCAGCAATTATGAACATTTTTATCATTATTATTAGACTAGAGGTTCAGTGCACAAAATTTTTGTATAGGGTTATATGTGTCTCTAAGCTCAGCCTGCACTCTCTCCAATCTGGGACCCTTCAAGAGATGTTCAATTGCCTGTTTAGGCCTGATCCCTGTCAGACATCCCTCTCACAATCCAGGACTACTGGCTCCCAACTGCTCACCTGCCTGCCTACCTGCCTGATTGCCCCTAACTGCTTCTGCCTGCCAGCCTGATCACCCCCTAACCACTCCCCTGCCAGCCTTATCAAGGCCTAACTACTCCCCTGTCAACACAATTGCCCCTAATTGCCCTCCCCTGCTGACCTGGTTGCCCCTAACTGCACTCCCTTGCAGGCCTAGTTACACCCAACTGCCCTCCTCTGCTGGCCTGGTCACCCCAACTGCCCTCCCTTGTCATCCTGGTAGCCCTTAACTGCCCTCCCCTGCAGGCCTTGTCCCTATCAACTGCCCTCCCCTGCAGGCCTGATTGCCTCCAACTGCCCTCCCCTGCCATCCTGGTCACCCCCAACTGCCCTTCCCTGCAGGCCTGGTTGCCCCTCAACTGCTCTCTCCTGCTGGCCGTCTTGTGCAGGCCATCTTATGTCCACATGGGGGCAACCATCTTTGACCACATGGGGACAGTCATCTTGTGTGTTGGAGTGATGGTCAATTTGCATATCACCTCCTTATTATGTATGATCATCATATGCTAATATGGCTAATGAAGAGTTCATAGTAGAACCAAGATCTCAACTTTGCCATTTTCTTTCTGTTCATTATGCTTGCACTTTTAATATTATCTTTAATCCATATTTTCATGGGAGGAATCTTTTAAGATACCGTTTCTATTAGTCTGCTCAGGCTTCCATAACAAAATACAATAGATGGAAATTTATTTTTACATAATTCCAGCAGCTAGAAATCTGAGATCAAAATGCCATCAGAGTTAGTTTCTGGTGAGAGCTCTCTTCCTGGTTCATGAACATCTGCCTTCTTGCTTGTGTACTCACCTGGGCTTCCCTTGGAGAGACAGAGGGCTTTTCTGTTGTCTCTTTTTATTAGGACACTAAAACCATTGGACCAGGGTTCCCATCCTCATGACCTCATCTAACCCTGATTGTCCCCACAAAGGCTCCATCTAAAATGCCATTACATTAGGAGTTAGGGTTTCAACATATGAATTTTAGGGGAACACAATTCAGTATGCAGCTACAAGTGTAATAATAGATAAATAATGTAAGTTATAAATCCTCTTTAATGCCAAACTTAACTACAACATGTTGTGATATGTTGAAAATGAACAAACGAGGAAAGGAATCATTGGTTGAGAACCCCCTTCTTAGATACATGTCATAGTACACGTGCTAGGAGATGTATGGCCTGAGAGAGGACACCAGTGTCAGTGAGTAAATGAAATATTAGTATAGCTGATTTTTTCTTATGTTTAAGAGAAAAAGTATCTGTCACCAGAGGTTTAATATATCTTGCCATACTCTCTTGCACATTATTCTTCTATGTAACCACATTTTAATAAGTTTATGAAGACTGACATTTTATTGGCTATCAAGCCTTTTGGACAGTATCTGTCTTGACCAGGTGAATTAAACACAGACTTAAAGTGCAATGGCTTTGTCTGACTCATAAAAAAAAATACCATCTTTATTTTACTTGAAAAGAAGAGAGTGTAGTGTTTGGCTTTCTGCCCATAGAGCTCAGTCACATAAAATATCCACAGTAAACCAGTATGAGCACATTCAGCATCTAGCATGCTTTGAATTTCATTCAATGCTCATCAAATGTTCATCAAACTCTTATTGAGACGCATTGTGCACCCTGCCCTGTCCCTGTCAATTAGGAAAGATCAGTGAACTAAATAAAGAGCATATATTTAGTGAAGAGAGATAGAAAAAAATATAGATTTGTAAAGTATGTAGAATGCTAGAAGAGGTAAGTGCTATAAAAATAAACATAAAATCAATAAAGAGGAGTGGGCATATGTGGGTTGGGCTTCAATTTTAAATAGAGAGGTTAGAATAGGCCTCATTGTGAAGGTGAAATTTAAGCAAGTATTTGAGAAGTAAGAAAGTTAGCTATGGGGCTAGAATGTTCTGATCAGAAGGAACAGGATTTCGAAGGCCTAAGTCAGGAATGTACCTAGTGTATTGCACTTGGTTGGATTTTAGGTATTTTTATAGTAGAGCAAATACTACTTTGTGATAAATTGTAAGAGAGAAGGGAATCAATAATGACTTTAAGGTTTTTGGTGTAAGCCATTGGATGGATAGAATGGCATCAACTGAGATGAGAAGGCTGCAGGTGGAACCAATTTTGTGGGGGAAGATCCAAAGTTCAGCTTTAGAAATAATGAGTTTGAGGTGCCCATCAGGTAACCACGTGAAGATGTAAACTGGGCTGTTAAATAAGTGAGTCTGGAGTTCCAAAGAAAGACCTAAGCTGGAAATAGGAAATGGGAAATAGTTGACATAGACAGTGTTCATTATGTGCCAGGCAACATGCTAGGTGCTAGAAGTATACAGTGACTAAGATGGACTCCCGTTTGGTTGGCTGCCTTTTTGTTTTCTGGGAGGTTTCTTTTGCTGTGCCAAAGCTTTTTAGCTTGATATAGTCTCATTCATTTATTTTTGCCTTTACTTCCCTTGCCTCTGAGGTCAAATTCATAAAATCCTCTCTAGGACACAAGTCCACAAGTTCAGTACCTATGTTTTTTTTTAATGTAATTTATTTTAGGTCTTGTATTTAGGTATTTGTTCCATTTTGAGTTAATTTTTGTGAATGGGGACAAATAGTAGTCTAGTTTCATTCTTTTGCATGTGGCTTCCTAATTTCCCCAGCACCGTTTATTGAAAAAGCTTTCTTTTTCTCCATTATATGTTTTTGGCTCCTTTGTCAAAAATTATTTGCCCATCTACATGGGTTTATTTCTGGGTTCTTAATTCTGTTCTATTCGTCTGCATGTCTGTTTTCCTGCCAACAAACATTTATTTGCAAAGATATATGCAACCCTACGTGCCTTGCAGCATTGTTTAGGGTGGTGGCCAAGACATGGAAACACCCAAAGAGTCCTTTGGAGGCTTGACCTGCATTGCCACCGTTTGTCCACCATCCAGATACCATTGCTGACGTGTACACATAAGGAACTGTTTGACATTGAAACTGAGACTCAGAACTGTTGGACATTGAAATTGGGACCCAAACATTTTTTGTCCTTAAAGGTTTATTTCTAGTCTGCAGAGGCAAGATGTTTTTAAAGAAAAGAATCAAAGGGTGTGTGTGTGTGTGTGGAGAAACAGATATAAAGACAAAGAAGCAGTGAACAGACCATCATACTACAGCAGGAAGGCAGGGGAAATTGGGAGCGGGGGGCTGTAAGAGATCAACTGAAGGACTTGTATGCATGTATATAAGCATAACCAATGGATATAAGACACTGGAGGGTGGGCAGGTGAGGGCATGTACTGGGGGGTGGGGAAGGCCTGGGGGTGGTCAATGGGGGAAAAAAAGGAGAAATATGTACTACTATTTGTAATACTTTAAACAATAAAAAAATATGTGGTACATATATACAATGGAACACTAGTCAGCCATATGGAAGGATGAGATACTGTCATTTGTGACAATATGGATGAATCTTGAGAATATCATACTAAGTGAAATAAATCAGACAGAAAAAGTTAAGAACCATATGACTTGACTCATATGTGAGATATAAACAGAAAGCCACGAATGAACAAAAGAGAAAAACAAACAAACAAAAGTTCATAGACACAGGCAATAGTATGGTGCTTACCAGGGGAAAGGAAATTGAGGGAGTAGTAAAGGGGGAAAGGGGTCAAATATATGGTGACAGAAGATTTGACTCTGGGTGGTGGGCACACAATACAATATACAGAACATGTATCATAGAAATGTACACTTGAAACCTAGATAATATTATTAACCAATATCACCTCAATAAATTTAATTACATTAAAAAGATGAATTCAAGATGTACCACAAAGTTTCCCAAATTGCATTCTCCAAGCATGGATCTGGATAGTTCACTGAATATTCTGAGTAGAGAAAAAAATCTTATGGCCAAAAATTTTGAGAAATGTTATATCTCACTTTTTGGATTCAGAATGGATATTAATATGTTAAAGCCTCTGACAAATCCTGCAGTAAAGAAATCTGTTTAAATGTGTTTAATCTAGATTTTCTGAAATTTATTTGACCATTGTATTTTTTACCTAATTCTTTAGGCATATGTATTATGCTCTGAAGGATATCAAATTTAGAAGTGATGAACCAGTGTGATGGATAATGCAAATAACTAATTATAATGCAATGCAACAGGTGTTTCAATTGAGATGTTCTCCAAGTTTGTTTTTTGTTGTGTTGTTCTCCAAATTTTATGGGGAAAAAAAAACACATGGCATATTTTTCTGCTTGGAAAGGCAAGAGAAGGTTTTGATTCATATATGTTGAACCCAGAACAAACTCATGCCTTATGGCTGAGGTCAGAATACAGCCTTAAAAATAAGTCCTGATTCACTGAGTGAGTTACCTTTCTGTTTTTCTTTCATCTGGAAAGTTAAGATAGCGATACTCACCTACTCAACAGAAGTATCATAAAAAGCAGTTATCTATTTTGCAAGTACTATATTTGAAAAAATGGCATTCCTTTCTTGGGGAATATTTGTTAAAAGTTGTCTGTCAATTTTTTTTTTATTAACTAACAACTTTTATTTAGTCTAATTCACCTGAATTCAGGTCTTTAATTAGCCCCCAACATGAATTAATTAGAGGTTAAAGGTGGAAAAATTCCTGGTAACTTAGGTTCATTTGATCAAAGAATGGCATTAGCCTGAAAGATTTTTAGAAAACTCTTAAGTTTTGAAGAAGTTGGACTGTGTGGAGTGTCCCAAGTGGCCTATAGTTAGTTTTGTCCCCTTGATATTAACATGTGGTGTAGAATTGTGCTTATGTTCTATTATTGACATCCTCATAAACACCCCCACCCATTAACTCCAGGCAGTCCACAAGACAGTGATGAATTCTTTATTGCTAGCTGATGTACTGATTTTATTTTGTGGTTTTATTTTTATGTACTGTTTATTCTTTTGCACTGAAGTGCAGTTGACATACATTATTTTTTAAACAATGATTTTCTAATAAGCATGGTTTGATTACATTATGTAACAGATTCTAATTGTAAGTGCTGAATGAAATGGGAGAAATGAGGTGGTGAAAAACAAAAAATAATTGCTCAGGCAATTATTGGCTAAATTTTCACCAAGGACCACCATCCGCTTGCATTTTAGTCCCGAAGACAGTTGTTTTCAATCTGTTTTATCTACATGATCTCTTTACCCAAATCTTGCTCCTTATTTCTAGTGTTGAGAAATACTGACAATCATATTCACTAAAAGATAATCTCCCATCCCATCACTTTCAAATTAGAGATACTAAACTGAACATCTTTCTTTCCTTTCCTTTATTTTATATTAAAATGTAATTTTTAAAAGCATTGCTTATATGGCTCCATTTTTATCTAATAAAATATAACTTTGCCCATTTCCTACACAATGCTTACTTTGCCTAGTTTATATTTTCTATAATTTTGGAGCACTTCTGGTTTTTAAAGCTTTTAAATACAACTCAAACCTAGAGAAGTTGAGAAACAATGTATAGAACATTGAATTGTAGCTCTAAGAGTCAGTTTATTCTGTTAATCCTATTCTGATTACATAATTTCTATTATGAAAAAATATATTGTTTGGCCACTTTAGTTGTTTCTAACTGGTTGTACTTATAAATAATCACAAAATAAATATTGTTGAGACTAAATCTGGGCACATATTATTTAAAACATTATTTATTATATGGGAGTATTTTTTTTTTCCTATTTACAAAATTTAGGTTCCTTATTGGTGGTAATTTTCTAAACCTCCCTCTCTGCTTGATTCTTTCTACATCAGTGTCTCACTCCCCCTCATCGTCCCCCCCCCCCCCCCCCCCCCCCCCCCCCCCCCCCCCCCCCCCCCCGCCTGCCGTTCCCACCCTGAGTGCCAGGATGTGCCTTTGTCTACCTCCTTTCTCTCTACTTTCTAGCTCTCTTTATTTGGGAAGAGATAACACCAAATGAATACCCTTCTTTCTCTGTCCTTTATTATCTGTTTCTTTAGTATTTTGCTCACCTCCTTGTCTTTTCTTAAATGTTATTCAGGGTGATCCTTTCATGTGGCTGGCCACCTGGTTAACCAGCTAAGCAGTATGGTAACCATGGCTAGTGCACTTGACACAACCATGTCACTGGTTACCATCACCAAGATATTTTATCTTCACAATATCAATTGTGCTTCTTAAAGAAAAGAAAAAAAAAGA
>PVJN01044890.1:0-17133 GCA_004026805.1 Lasiurus borealis | reverse complement strand
CATGTGGGACTTGGAAAGGGGCTCCCACACTCTCTCTCTTTCTTGCTCGCTCTCTCTCCCTTCTTCCCTCTTTTCCCCCTCCTCTTGCTCATCCTCCTTTTCCTTCTCCCTCCTCCTCCCCCTTTTCCTTCTCTGCCTACTCTTCCCCCTTCCCCATCTTCCCCTTCTCTCCCCCTCTCCCTCTCCTTCCCTTCCTCCCTCTCCAGGCTTCCTGTGCTGCCCCATAAGCAATCCCTTCAAAGAACCTTCCCCTGGCCTCCAACTTCTTCCCACCAAGCAGAGTTTCTCCATAATTTTCAGGGCATAAATCGACTCAAACAATGTACTTCTCGATCTCATCCCTTGTTCCAGTCCACTTTGACTGCTCATCGGTTCTCCTCCTTTGAAGGACTTTCCTGCTTTTCCCCTGATATCTGCATTTGGTCTCAGCGGCTCCCTAATGCTGCCGGGAACAGTGTCATGGGTATGAGACCTAGAAAATCAATCTAAGCATCTGCATCTCAGCAGTTGTGGGGAAAGGTTTGGAAGAAGACATTTCAGCATCAAATCAGGTTTTGTTGGAAAGCTGGCCTATTATTTTTACATTATTTTCCCATTCCTTTTGTCTTGGGGATCGCTCTTATTCACCTAAAAGCCCTTCTGATTCAATATCTCTATTGAAAAGCATACAGCATTCCAAAAATTCTTAACATAATGGCTCTCCTAAAAAGAAATTAAGGGTTCTTCCTTCGCTGGTTTGGCTTAGTGGATAGAGTGTCGGCCTATGTACTAAAGGATCCCAGGCTCGATTCTGGTCAAGGGCACATGCCCAGGGTTGTGGGCTCGATCCCCAGTGGGGGACATGCAAGAAGCAGCCAATCAATGATTTGCTGACATCATTGATGTTTCTATCTTTCTCTTCCTCTGCCTTCCTCTCTGAAGTCAATAAAAATGATAATTGTTATTATTTTTTAAAAAGAAATTAAGGGTTCTTTTCATTGGGTGGGGACAATCATATGATTAGAGATGGTTCTTAACCCCTCACCTAAAAAATGAGACCATTTTGGCCTAAATAAAATTATATTACCAAACATTGAACAACTAGTAGTGGGTCTGAAAGCAACAATTGCTTTTTCTATGCTGTATAATTTTAAAGTGTGTTTAGTGCATGGGTATGTGCTATGCCCCTCCACTGCTGGGGGCACTTTGGCATATATTCTATGACCCCCAATTCTACTCCTAATTCTGCATGATGCTCGTGGCTGTTAGTGTCCATTGGTTGGTCAACTATTGAATATCCACACAGTCTCATCCGTAAGAGGGGAATCTAGAAAGCAGGTAAAAGAACTGAACTGTTTGGAGCAACATGGATAGATCTCATAAGTATACTATCTTTTTATTAAAAAATATATTTTTATTGATTTTTTTACAGAGAGGAAGGGAGAGGGATAGAGAGTCAGATACATCGATGAGAGAGAGACATCGATCAGCTGCCTCTTGCATGCCCCCCACTGGGGATATGCCCACAACCAAGGTACATGCCCTTGACCGGAATCGAACTTGGGACCCTTCAGTCCGCAGGCCAAACCGGTTTTGGCAATATACTATCTTTTAAATAAAGTAAATTAGAGAAAAAACTAACAGCATGATACCATTTATGTTCTTAAAATACATGTTAAATAAAATAATGTATTTTCTATA
The DNA here is from genome assembly GCA_004026805.1 of Lasiurus borealis. Classification (NCBI taxonomy): domain Eukaryota; kingdom Metazoa; phylum Chordata; class Mammalia; order Chiroptera; family Vespertilionidae; genus Lasiurus; species Lasiurus borealis. Next base: position 15,453 of record PVJN01044890.1, on the reverse strand, counting down.
GGCATAAGTATGAACTCAAAGAGTATGTTTGTTTTGGTTTGGGTGATTTTTTAAAATATTTTTATTGACTTCGGAGAGAAGAAGGGAGAAGGAGAGAGAGAGAGAAACATCAATGGTGAGAGAGAATCATTGATCGGCTGCCTTCTGCACACCCCCTCTTGGGGATTGAGCCCACAACATGGGGATGTACCTTTGACCGGACTGAACCAGGGGCCCTTCAGTCAGCAAGCCAATGCTCTATCCACTGAGCCAAATGGGCGAGGACCAAAAAGTATGTTTGATTCTCTAAAGGATACCCATCAAACTTCATTACCTCTGAAGTGACTAATCTTAATATCAAAATTAATTTCCAATGAATTAAGCAAAAGACAGCTGAGAGCATGTTTGAAGAGTCCAGTTACTAGATTCTCCAGGTGCAAATCCCAGTGTGCCACCTTAAGAAACTGAATCCCATGTTTTCGAATTCCTTCATGGCTGCAGAGGCAGCGGGAAACCCTGAACTTGGACCTCGGCATCACAAAGGAGGCAGCAGCAGAAAGAATCCGAGTCCCGGCGATGCTTGGAAGACGGTTTTTGTGCGACTACAACGTTTTGACTACGTTTGGGACAGAAAGTTCACCATTAAAATAAATGGAATATAAATAACATGATAGCCAAAATAGAAAGACTCTTCAAAAATTCCAACAATTCAGTGATTTCTCAATGTCTTCATTAACTGTGAGAAAGGATCTCCAGTTATCAAATGAGAAGCCAGAGGGAGAGGAAAGGACCTAAATAACTGTGTGATGCATTAAATCCCTGCTTTCCCTGCCAAGGTGACCCTCAGCTCTGCCCAAAGGAAACTCCACAGAGCCTGGCTGGTGTGGCTCAGTGGTTGACCAAACCAGGAGGTCACGGTTCTATTCTCTGTCAGGGCACATGCCGGGGTTGCAGGCTCAAACCCCAAAGTGGAACATGCTGGAGGCAGCCGATCAATGATTCTCTCATCGTTGATGTTTCTTTCTCTCTGTCCTTCTCCCATCTTCTCTGAAATCAATAAAATATACTTTTTAAAAAAAAAAAAAGAAAAGAGCCACCGAGACCGGTTTGGCTCAGTGGATAGAGCGTCTGCCTGCGGACTGAAGGGTCCCGGGTTCGATTCCCGTCAGGGGCATGTACCTTGCTTGCGGGCACATCTCCAGTGTAGGACGTGCAGGAGGCGGTTGATCGATGTCTCTCTCTCATTGATGTTTCTCACTTTCTATCCCTCTCCCTTCCTCTCTGTGAAAAATCAATAAAATATATTTTTTTTAAAAAAGAAAAAAGAGCCGAAACCGGTTTGGTTCAGTGGATAGAGCATCATCTGCAGACTGAAAAGTGCCAAGTTTGATTCCAGTCAAGGGCATGTACCTTGGTTGCGGACACATCCCCAGTGCGAGGTGTGCAGGAGGAAGCTGATCGATGTTTCTAACTCTCTATCCCTCTCCCTTCCTCTCTGTGAAAAATCAATAAAATAGACTTAAAAAGAAAAGAAAGCTCAACAGAAATGCCACTGAGTCATCATCTCCGGTGGCATGTCTTCCATTGGGAGGAAGGCCTGACTTGCAGCCCACACAGGGCCGGTGCTACGCCTCCCCGGAGGCCCGTTTTAGGAAAAACGAGACGACAGTGGGAAACGTTAGTACCATGTAATCTGGAGGTTTCACTTCACAAAGAAGTCAAATCATTCGCAACCTCTTCTAAGAATCCTTGCAAGCAGACAACAAGCATTAAGTTTCCTCCTTTCTGTCCAGAATAAATAGGCCAAACAGATTAAACTTCGGTGCTGAGCAACTTTCATTACAGGAAACTGATAAGAATGCCCTCCGGTCGCTCGATGGGACAGACCCAAGTGGGCAGACTCCTGCTGAGGACCCTTCCTTTTGAAGGGCAGAGCCCACATCTACTTCATAATCAGAGCTCACCCTCTCCCCTGCCCCACCCCCTGACTTGCACCCCATTCTCCTGAAGAACACACGGGAGGCATCGGGGGAAGATCAGAGAAAGGGTCAAAGGCCAACAAGAAAACCAGCTAAGCCAGTGTATACACCTCAGTGGTAACCCCCTCTCTCTTCTAGTTACAGGTAAAAGTCTTCCCAACCCGCTGAAGCCGGTGTGGCTCAGTGGATAGAGCGCCGGCCTGCGGACTGAAAGGTCCCAGGTTCCATCCTGGTCAAGGGTATGTACCTTGATTACACGCACATCCCCAGTAGGGGGCGTGCAAGAGGCAGCTGATTGATGTCTCTCTCTCATCGATGTTTCTCTCTATTCCTCTCTCTTCCTCTCTGTAAAAAAAATCAACATATTTTTTTTTAAAAAAAGTCTTCCCAATTCACATATCAGGGGAATCACTGTAAGTTATAGGAATGTCTAACCATTATACCATACACCTGTCATTAATGCAATTCTGAATTTCCACTGTAATTGAAAAACAAAAACCCTTTTCAATAAGTCTTCTAAAGTCATTTTCCTTAGGCCTGTTTCCTTTAGAGCAGTGGTTCTCAACCTTCCTAAGGCCGAGACTCTTGCATACAGTTCCTCATGTGGTGGTGACCCCCAACCATGAAATTTTGCTACTGTTATGCATCATGATATAAATATCTGCATTTTTTGATGGTCTTAGGTGACCCCTGTGAAAGGGTCGTTCAACCCCCAGGTTGAGAACCACTGCTTTAGACCCTGACCAATCAGGACTCCCGCTGACCCCGAAGCCAACGTTCAAACACGCTCTCCGAGCAACCGGTGCCTCTCCTTCACCCCAAGCACAGTGGCGAGGAACAGTCTACGTGTCATTAAGTATTTGATGTCATCTCCCTCAGAAGACTGTGATGTTCACTACATCAAACCTCACATCCATGCTCAGGAGCTCACCATGCAAATAACCACTTGTAGGATGGATGGATGGATGGTGGGTGGGTGGATGGATGGATGGATGGATGGGTGGGTAGATGGATGGATGGATGGATGGGTAGATGGATGGATGGATGGGTGGGTGGATGGATGGATGGATGGATGGATGGATGGATGGAGGCGCTTTTTACTATTATCTTAGCCCTCCAGTTTGATCAAATCCACGCTCTCATCCCAAGTACCATCACTCCCTAGCACTGGCTGAGGCCCTCTGCAGGGTGATGCGTTGGTGTAGAAAGCGCACACGTTCTCCCACTCTGCCCGTCTCAGCCTTCCCCTCCCCCCGAAGCACTGACAAACCAGCAACCATGGATACATTTCATGACCACCAGTCCCCACAGGACAGAAATTGCCTTCCCCTGGCCTCTGGGAGTTCTGGAGCATCTTTCCCAATAACTGAGTAGCTTCTCCTCCACCACGGCGGGCTCCGAAACTAGAGTAAGTCCCCACGCCAGCCCGCTAGGGTTTCCTTTTATCTTTTTTTTTTTAATATATTTTTTATTGATTTTTTACAGAGAGGAAGGGGAGGGATAGAGAGTCAGAAACTGATGAGAGAGAGACATCGATCAGCCGCCTCCTGCATGCCCCCTACTGGAGATGTGCCCGCAAGCAAGGTACATGCCCCCGACCGGAATGGAACCTGGGACCTTTCAGTCCACAAGCCGACACTCTATCCACTGAGCCAAACCAGTCTCGGCTCGTTTCCTTTTATCTTTACAGTCTGCCAACGGTCTAGATTTCAGAGGATGACTTTAACTTCCATCCAAACTTTAAGTTGTATTGCTTATCGTATGTCAAACCAAGACTGTCTGGCTCAGTAGGTAGAGTGTCAGCCTGTGGACCAAAGGGTCCCGGGTTCGATTCCGGGCTTCTCCCTGATGGGGCCCTGGTCTAGGCACATGCAAAAGGCAACCAAATCAATGTGTTTCTCTCTGTCTTTCTCCCCTCTCTCTTCCACTCTCTAAAACAATGGTTCTCAACCTTTGGGTCGCGACCCCTTTAAAGGTCAAATGAGCTTTTCACAGGGGTCACCTAAGACCATCGGAAAATGTAGCAATGTAGTTTACTGTTGTTATATTAAGACTGTTACCCATGCTATACCATGCTTCAAGACAAAATGTCTTTATTTGTCATTAGAAATAAATATTTCACAATATTTAAGTGTGATTATCACTATGCTTTAATTATATTCAATTTGTAACAATGAAAATACATCCCGCATATCAGATATTTACATTACGACCCATAACAGTAGCAAAATCACCGTTACGAAGTAGCAACGGAAATAATTTTATGGTTGGGGGTCACCACCACATGAGGAACTGTCTTAAAGGGTCGCGGCATTAGGAAGGTTGAGAACTACTGCTCTAAAAGATCAATGGAATAATATCCTTGGGTAAGGATTAACCAAAAAAATAAATAAATAAGTCAATAAATAAATAAATACATAATGAAAGAAAACAGGAACAGTAAAAAATAAACAAATGGTAGGAAAGAAAAAAAAGAACTGAAGAGCTAAGAATAGGAAGCAGCAAGCGTCCGCTACACGCTCTCGGTGCTGGGCTCTGGCTAGAGGCGGGCCACAGTGTGACCTTCCAAGCAGCTCAGCCCGGGTCACCCGATCCGCAAGGTAAAGCCAACCCCCGTCTCAGAAACAGCACACCTATTCCCTGTGGGAAACCACGACAGTATTTCAAAACCCTCGAAGCAATCCAAGGAGCAGTGCTCAGTGCTCATTCAGCAAACACACTTCCGTGGCAAGGTCAAAAGCGTGGCGGCCTCGCAGACCTCTCCCCGGGGTTCTGGCTTCCCTAGGAGAACGTGGAAGGAGAGCGCAGAGCGAATGCGTGCCTGCTCGCTGGCCAGCCCTCTGAGGATCGTCTGACAACATCGCTGAGTTAATATCAGAAACACATTTGCTGGGGCCTCTTGTTCGGTTGGAGGCCTGCGTTCCTCATCATCTGGACCCAGCTTCCCGCTGAGACCAGTGAAATATGTCCTGTCCGGCGAGAGGAGGGACCTCATATATCTACCCAACGTACCAAGCTCTCAAATGTCATCTACCCTAAGCTGATTTAAGACTTTTAAAGCGTTTCCACACCACGACTGAGACCGGCTCTGCCAAAACTTCATCCAAAATGAAGTGCGGACTGATGCAATCGTGTGTTTAAAATAAAAACAAAAAACATAATTGGGGTCACGCTATAACTTTGCATCCCATCTTCTTCACTGAATATGAATATGTTCCCACTAGTCTCTAGAATGGTAAGAGGCGCACAATATTCCATTAGAGAGCTGTAAATTAATCTGACTGTTCTACCTTTGGACAGTCAGCTCTTTTTCCAATTGGTCACTATGATAAATACAGTGGTACCTCAAGATACAAGTGGCCTAACATACGAGATTTTTGAGATACGAGCCCTCGAGCGAGCAATTTTTGCTTTGACATACAAGCAACATTTGAGATAGGAGTCATTGCAAGGATCAGCCGGCTGCACACGACGCACCGGTTTACCGCGACTCGAGCGTCTCATAGTTTCCCACGCCTCAAGGTTAAGGAACGAATTAAACTCGTATCTCGAGGTACCACTGTATGTTGAAATTTCCAATTTTTTCTTTAGAATAAACTCCTGGAAAGGAGACAACTGCGTTACAGTGACTTAAAATTGTTAAGGGTCTTGGTACATATTACACATAAAATTGCACCAACTTACCTCCCCACCAATAATTTATGGCATTCAGGTATCATTGCTGCATCAGTCCCATCTCAATATTTTTTTAAAAAATATATTTTTATTGATTTTTTACAGAAAGGAAGGGAGAGAGACAGAAAGTCAGAAACATCGCTGAGAGAGAGACATCAATCAGCCGCCTCCTGCACGCCCCACAGTGGAGATGTGCCCGCAAGCAAGGTACATGCCCCCGACCGGAATCGAACCCGGGACCTTTCAGTCCGCAGGCCGATGCTCTATCCACTGAGCCAAACCGGTCTCGGCCCATCTCAATATTTTTTTATATAACCTCGAAGATGTCTTAATTTTAATATTTATCACATGAATAATAACACTTGATAAATCACTTTAAAGAGAATTTTTTCAAGATGTATAATTGATGAAGTGGGAAAATCCCATGTGGGAAGCGTTTTAGAACTGTTAACACGCAGAAAGACATGCAAAAGAGGATACTGATGAAGAAAATGTCCAGTCTAGTTATGAACAGAGACTTTTGTTTCCTCCATTCCCCTCACAGAGCCACTCCGTATGTGACAATATTCCCAAATCCTCATTCATTATGAGCCTGGACGGTCCCACAGCCAATACCTCCCGTGGAGACAGAGCCAATGTAAGTCCTGAAACACGGCTTCTCACCTGAAATAGGACCGGAAGTTAATTAATTGGCCTGCGCCTTTGTTTGCATCCGGCCTAAGAAGTTATCTTGCGAGTGTGAACAGATGTTAAAAAACACTTCAAAGACCTTTCTATTTAATTAAAATAGAAGCTTCTAATCCGACCCAAGTTGTAAAACGGTTATGGGCTTATAGAAAGCAGGAGGAATCTTCCAAAAGGTGGTTGGAAAGAGATTTAACATACTTTACTGACGTCACTGCACTCAATCTTTACATCAGTTTTAATGAAGGATGAGGAGCTCAGCGCTGGCCAAGGACCCACAGGCAGTGAGCGAGGGAAACCAACTTCAAACTCCCAAGTCTAGCTGATCCCACATCCATTTTACCTTGAGGTCTGCCAATGTGTTTGTTCATGGAACCTTATGAGTATGGGTTTATGGAATAAACTCAAATATTATTTATGTGTAATTGGTACACATGTACTACTGGATCTATTAGGCACATTACCAAATATACCAAACATATGAATTAAATAAACTGAGATGCAGATAAATAAAAATTCACGTTTCCTTCCTGAGCCTCTCATTCATCATTGCGCATGCCTTCTATAGCCACAAGCCCATTTTAGAAACCACAGCTCTTACCTTCTATACCAGCGGTTCTCAACCTGTGGGTCGCGACCCCTTTGGGGGTCGAACGATCCTTTCACAGGGGTCGCCTAAGACGATTGGAAAACACCTATTTCTCATGGTCTTAGGAACCAACACACCACTCCTCAGTGTAGCAAAGTGTAGCAATATAGTTTACTGTTATATGAAGACTGTTACCCATGCTACACCACGATTCAAGGCAAAATTTCATTTATTTGTAATGAGAAATAAATATTTCACAATATCTAATTACATATTGTTTTTGTGATTAATCCCTATGCTTTAATGATGTTCCATTTGTAACAACGAAAATACATCCTGCCTATCAGATATTTACATTACAGTTCATAACAGTAGCAAAATTACAGTGATGAAGTAGCAACGGAAGTAATTTTATGGTTGGGGGTCACCACCACATGAGGAGCTGTCTTAAAGGGTCACGGCATTAGGAAGGTTGAGAACCACTGGTCTACACGATATTATGTCTACCGCTCATGTATGCTCCATGAGGACAGGTCATGTGTCTGCTTTCACTGGCACACAGTAGGCATCATGAAATACATGTTGGATCTTAATAAATGAATGACTCAGCTACAAGGTGGTGGGTTTGGGGGCAAAACATAGGATCATTTATATCTGTCTCCCTAGCACCGGGCATTTACCTACACATGATGGACATCCCTATCCATGTCTTTCCAACAGATACCCGACCAGTGTTGGTGAAATGAGTGAATGAATGATGGATGGATGATGGACGGATGGACGCGGATGGATGAGTAGATGAATGAACAGAATGCAAAGGCTTCTTCCCTATGGTCACAGGTTAGGGTTAGCATAGCAAAGATAAAAACACCTGGCTGCCCTTACTTACTTTATCATAATAACACCTGCTACTGCTAAACAAAGGCATGTCGGGCCAAGTATAAGTAGAAAATAAGGCATGTTTTTAAAATGAGCCCTGGCTAGAAATCAACCTAGAACATACCATAGAGATGAGCTTTCAAAGATACTGGAGATGATTGGAGATAATTGGCCCAGATACTGGGGAGTCAAGGCCGTGGATGATTCATCCCCATCTTGTCAGATAAGGAGAACACTTTAACACATCTATCAAATACAGTGGTACCTCGAGATACGAGTGCCCTAACATACGAGATTTTTGAGATACGAGCCGTCGAGCGATTTTTGCTTTGAAATACGAGCAACATTTGAGATAGGAGTAATCGCAAGGATCGGCCGGCTGCACACGACCCACCAGTTTACCGCGACTCGAGCGTCTCACAGTTTCCCACGCCTCAAGGTTACGGAACACATTAAACTCGTATTTCGAGGTACCGCTGTATTGATCTTAAAGGGCCCAAAATTAAAAGCCTTCATCTTCCTTAAAGGTCGCTATCTATTTGAATAGATTATTCTGTCTTTTGCTATGAAAATATCTCGGCTAACAAGTTTGCAATTGTTTCTTTCCTTCGTCCTCTCCTTAGAAACCTCCTGTCCTTGTCATCCCTTGTCGAACAGCGAATCCTGTTCTCCAGGTTTGACAGGCCAGCGGTAAGTTAGGGAAAATGACGTTAATTCGCACTCTGTAACTTCCAGGTCTCTCTTCTGTAACCTTGCTGGTATGTGTCACTTAAGTGTGCTTGTTAATCAGGCAACAAGAAGATGTTTTGTCTTACCTCTTCCTTCGGTTGTGACTTCAATAAATGATCCGTTTCTAAAATTAGCATCAATGTGGAATTTTTCCTCTAAGGCTCTTTAAACAACTATCAGCCTCTCTCTGCTTATTTCCTTTCTTTTGGTGGATAGTATCACCTCACCAGAATGTAAACTCTGAAAAGACATTACTGTATTATATACAGCCACCAGGTAATAAATACAGTGGTACCTCGAGATACGAGTTTAATTCGTTCCGTAACCTTGAGGCGTGGGAAACTATGAGACGCTCGAGTCGAGGTAAACTGGTGGGTCGTGTGCAGCCGGCCGATCTGCGAGATTACTCGTATCTCAAATGTTGCTCGTATTTCAAAGCAAAAATCGCTCGCTCGACGGCTTGTATTTCAAAAATCTCGTATGTTAGGGCACTCGTATCTCGAGGTACCACTGTACTTACTATGCTGGGTCTGTATTAAGCCTGATTCAAACGCAATGCCACTTAATCCTGAGAGCAACCCCCTGAAGCTGTGACGATCCACACTGCACAGAAAGAAAATTCTGCTTCAAAGAGGATAAGCGATATGATCCGATCTCACAGCTGTGTGTTTTGGCTCTCCTCCTCTCCCCTCTCCTTCCCTCCCGTCCTTGCCTCTCCCCTCCTCTCTTCTCTTATCTCAAGGCTAACCTCTCTTACTCTGGCTGACTCTACCCAGCCACCCCATGCCCTGCTTTCAGGCCTTAACTTGACCTTCCCAAATCCTCAATCTATTGAAATTAGGTTCTTGTGTTATTTGCTTGCATGTCCCCAACACTTAGCTTTCATATAATCACCAGGCGTAACTATTTTTTAATTGTATGATTATTCATACTTCGTATCTATACCCCCCACTAGCTACGATGTCCCCAGAGGCAGGAAAATGACCATTTTAGTCACCACTGTGTCCCCACTGACTGGGTATCAGTAACTATCTCTGGACTCAGTGAAGGGATGAATGAAAGGGCGCAGCCAGAATTCAAGCCACAGCCTGACTCTCATGTTTTTTATTCACTATGTTATTGTCCCATGTATATCTGGTTAAATGTCAAAATTATCGTTTCTCCCCAAATTGAAGTATTTTATGACCTTCAATATGGCTGCCTGTAAGTCTGGCTGTTGTAATGAGTTGCATGTCCATAACTAATGTGTTAAGTTCAAAAATTTTAACTTCAATAAAATTCATAAATCTCTTTCCAACCATTTTTTTTGGAAGATTCCTCTTGCTTTCTATAAATCCATAATTGTTGCACAACTTGGATCTATTTTAATTAAATATAAAGGTCTTTGAAGTGTTTTGTTTTTTTTTTAATCTTGTTCACACTTCTTAGGCTGGATGCAAACAAAGGCGCAGGCCAATTAATTAACTTCGGGTCCTATTTCAGGTGAGAAGCCGTGTTTCAGGACTTACATTGGCTCTATCTCCACCGGAGGTATTGGCTGTGGGACCATCCAGGCTCATAATGAATGAGGGTTTGGGAACATTGTCACATACGGAGTGGCTCTGGGAGGGGAATGGAGGAAATAAAAGTCTCTGTTGATAACTAGACTGGACATTTTCTTCATCAGTATCCTCTTTCGCATGTCTTTTCACGTGTTAACAATTCTAAACCTCTTCCCAAGTGGGATTTTTCCACTTATTCAATTATTAAACACGGGATAAATTACTTTAAAGTGAATTTTTTTCCAATATGTGCGGTGTCAGATGGGTATTAGACTTATTGGGGTGATGATGTCATGAGTTATGTAAATGTCTGATCACTATGTTGTACATCTGAAGCTAAAATAGTATTATATGTCAAGTGTAAATGATAAAAAAATAAACACACAAATAATAAATAGACTCCCTTTGGAATTCTCCACTACTGCCTATTTCATTTACTCTGAAGTAAAAGAGACTTAGGGAAATGTAATCCTTTTAGCAAGGTCTTAAATTATTGCCCTTTGCACAGACATTGAGAGAGACTATGATGACATGAATATGCTAAAAAAAAAAAAAATACATTTCCGTACAAAGCTGACAGGGAGATTCACGAGGGAAAAATCAGTCCATGAAAAGGAAGTTATTTCAGTCACCTGGAAATAGTATTCAAATATTTACTTTTATAAACAATATTTAAAATATTGTGTTCAACACTAAACATGTAGCTATAGGAGCCATCATCAATAGGTGTGCTGGGCCAAAACCGGTTTGGCTCAGTAGATAGAGCATCGGTCTTCGGACTGACAGGTCCCAGGTTCAATTCCGGTCAAGGGCATGTATCTTGGTTGCAGGCACATCCCCAGTAGGGGGCGTGCAAGAGGCAGCTGATCAATGTCTCTCTCTCATCGATGTTTCTAACTCTCTATCCCTCTCCCTTCCTCTCTGTAGAAAATCAATAAAATATATTTTAAAATAAATAAATAAATGTGCTGGTACAAGTAAGAGAGTGGTGCTACTGGTCAACCTCAGCAATGCATTTGAACTTTTCTGCCTCAGATCAAAGCAAGAATTTCAAAGGGAAATGACTGGAAGTGAAACAAAGGAAAAAGAAACCTTGAGTAAAGGACATAGTGCAAATAATTCCTGTGCAGCAAATGTTACTCCCTTTTTCAATTAAAAAAAAATTTTTAAGTTGTCCTTGAACACAGAAAAAGTAAGTAAGTCTTTAGTCAACTTAGTTCAAGTACAAAGCAAGGATCTTTCACTATTGTCTCAGAAAAGTTACACGTTATACTGAGCAACATTAAGTAAGTCACGCACAACCTTTTCTAAAATCCACGAAGGAAAACCTGCTCTCTGGTTGGTGTTCAAAAGTTCTTTTCTCCTTCCTGTTTTTCGAATGCTTTCTCTTACGCTGCATTCTAAAGCCAGATGGTGCAGGAATAATTAGATACCAAGACAAACCAAGTGTTGTAGTTAAATAAGATTGGGTGTGTAAGTAAATTAGCTGGTTATTAATTTTTTAAGTTTTTAATCGAAATCATTTTTGACAGAGAAAAGTTGCAAAATTAGAACAAGGAGTTTCTGCACCCTTTCCAGCTGCCCCTAATGTGAATAACTTGCATGACTAAGGAACATTCATTAAAACCAGGAAATTAACATTGGTACAGTACTGTTAACTGAACTACAGACCTATTCAAATCCCACCAGTTTTTCCATTAATGCCCTTTTTCTGGTCCAGGAGTCCATCTAAACCCCACAATGCATTGCATTGTCATGTCTCCTCCAGTCGCAACTTTGACACTTGTGCAGAGTTATTTGTAGAAAATCCTGCAGGTTGGGTTTGTCTCGTGTTTCCTCATGATTAGATGGTAGTCATTCATTTTGGATAGCTTAAAGCCCTGTTTAGAGAGAGGCCTGATGCACGAAGATTTGTGCAAGAATGTGCCTTCCTTCCCCTGGCTGCCAGCACTGCCTTCATTCTGACCCAGAGACACCTTTCCGCCTTCCCACGCTGCCCAGAGGCCAGGAGTGGCTGGGATGGTGTGGAACGCCATGTCCTGGCTGCTCACGCTGGTGTATGCAAATTAACCCACCATCTTTGTTGGGTTAATTTGCATACTCACTCCTGATTGGCTGATGGGCATTGCAAAGGTACAATTAGCATGTTCCTCTTTTATTAGATAGACAAGGGGAAAACATCCAATTACTAGTTCAATCCCAACCAATAGAGCACAGTTTGTAGGACTGTAATTATTAGTTCATAGTCCAAGTAATTATTAGTTCATAATCTAAAGGTATTTATCTCCTTGGGCAAGGGGAACAGGTCATCCTCTTAATTTTTATAGCCTTATTTCCAACTTTCCATGTACTTTTCTTCCTCACAATAGCTTAACCCAGTTTGTATTTTTAGCTCTTTTACTGTCTCCCTTTACAAATTTTTATCTGGCTATCAGATACTAACAGAAGTGTGTTAAAAAAATGTTTTGCTCCGATTATGAATTTGTCTATATCTCTTTATAGATTTTTGCTTCTATCAATTTTTATTTTATATATTTTGGGGCTGTTTTTTTATGCGCATATACATTTAGAATTGTTACAACTTTCTTATGAATAAAATTTTTTATTACTATGAAATAGAAATGTAATTTGTATCATTATAGTGACTCTATCTGAAGACCTATGAACCAGGAGGTTGGGGTTCAATTCCCAGTCAGGGCACATGCCCAGGTTTCAGGCTCGACCCCACTAGGGGGCATGCAGGAGGCAGCCAATCAATGATTCTCTCTCTCCTTTTCTCTCTGAAGTCAATAAAAATATTTTTAAAAGAATAATAATAGCAAATAATAAGCACTTATTCTGTTACTCTATGGGTGCTTTTCATTTAACTGTGAAGTCCCTAAACTACACTAAGTGATACATATTATGATCCCACTTTCAGAAAAAAACTAAAATTCTGAGACATTAAATTATTTTACCCAAGGCGTCATACAGATAAGTGATATCACTTAGATTGCTTGAACCCAAGAATAAGTTTCTGCAGTACTTTACTTCTTCCTATAGTTACATACTATCCCTGTTTTGAGTTTTAATATGTTTTTCAGTGAACCATGGAGTGGCAGGAAAAGAAAGATTTTTAAGTCGCCCCTTCATCATTAGCTAATTAAGGAAGAATTTCATCATCCACATCACGGGAAATTCCTGTCTTGCCTACATCATTTACAAGACTGTCTCAGGTGAAGACACTTTCCAACCTGGAAAAGTAAATGCTGGCCTTTCTGCTTCTACTATTATTTTCTATAATATTTAGGTCGTCAGGTCGACTGAAATCTTAGGTGTGGTGGATATCTTCCTTTATGCAGGCAGTAAAATGCATCCTAAAAATATCAATATGAAACTACAAAATTATGCAACATGATCACTCACTTACTGCTAAAACTTCTTTTTCCACATTTACAGTGAAAAGCTCTGACAGACAGAACTCGTTAGAAACCTCACCAACAGTGGGACAAACTGACAGCAGGTGCCCCCCGGTGTGAGGCCCTGCGTGTGCCACACACAGTACTCTTCCCAAAAGCGAAACATGGAAAGCAATCGGGTAAACCTGGTCTACAAAACTAATGATGGCACTCTGCAAAACCTACCAGTTTCAGCTAAGACAGGGGTCGGCAAACCGCAGCTCTCTGGCCCCTTGAGTGTGGCTCTTCCACAAAATACCACGGCCTGGGCTGTGGGAACCTCTTTCCACATCCCGCGTGGTTCAGGGTTCCCGGTTCAGGGTTCGGGTTCTGAAGGAGGCCGCACGCAAATGAAATGAGAGACCAGAAAGCATTAATTTGGCGACATTTGGGGGCCAGGCGGGAGCCTTCCTCTAGTGGAAAGGACTGCCACTTGCTCTGGCCTTTTTCTCCCTTTTGTTAAGGCTTTGGGACACACCCCTAGCCTTTAGGCAGGAAATAACAAAACAGAAATTAACATGAAACAAACAGGTGGAGGCTGCTTCAGCTAACAATGTTTTCATCTAAACAGTGAGTGATGAGCTCTGACCTTTCAGAGCAGTTAAGATTGACCAGCCTTCTGGCCTCCTGTTTACATCCATTTAGTGAGAACAATGTTTGGTTTCTGACACTGGGCGAGTCTATTTTGAAGAAGTGGCGTTAGAAGAAGTTTAAGTTTAAAAAGTTTGGCTCTCAAAAGAAATTTCCATCCTTGAACTGTTGATATTTGGCTCTGTGGACTAATGAGTTTGCGGACCACTGATCTAAGACAAATAAAGGTGGAGTGAGTGGCTATTCCAGGTTTGCAGAGACTAAAGACACATAACAACGAAGTACAAAGTCTGATCCTGAAATGAAAAAAAGAATTTTTTGGGACAATTGGCAACATTTTAGTAGTGCACATTAGCTAACAGTATTGCAACAAGGTTAAACATCCCAAATTTGATCATTATATTGTGTCCTTAAGAAAGATATACTAGAGCAGTGGTTGGCAAACTCATTAGTCAACAGGGTGACCAGGCCTGCAGAGGAGGGCAGTTAGGAGTGACCAGGCCCACAAAAAAGGGAAGGTAGGGGCAAACAGGCTGGCAGGGGAGCAGTTAGGCATCAATCGGGGTGGCAGGGTAATGGTTAGGGGTGATCAGGCTGGCAGGCAGAAGCAGTTAGGGGCCATCAGGAAGGCAGGCAGGTGAGCAGTTGGGAGCCAGCAGTCTTGGGTTGTAAGAGGGATGTCCGACTGCCCGTTTAGGCCTGATTCAGATAGGATCGGGCCTAAACAGTCAGACATCCCTCAAGGGGTCCCAGATTGGAGAGGGAGCAGGCCGGACTGAAGGACACCCACCCATGCATGAATTTCATGCACTGGGCTTCTAGTTTAGAGATAAAGGCCCATGAAGTCTGTAATTTACTTTCAATTGGTTCTCCAAATATAAATAATATAAAAACATTACATAATTAAGCATGAGCTAACATTCTTAACTCACAGAGGACACCACATTGGGATAAAATATGCATATCTAAAATGGAAGCAAAAATAGTTTCATTTGTACAAGACAGTATTCGTTTTACACTAACATGCCAAGATTCAGAGAAAGCTGCACACGGAGCAGATGACACAGGGCAACATTCACGCAGAGCATTAGAAGTCCCGTAGCATGTGGAGGCCCCACCCCACGTTTTGAACGTCAGCGTGTCCCCAGGGATTTTGTGGTCAGTGTGGCTGAGCTGAGAGCATCTCTGTGATAGAAACTCAGCTGAACACAGCTCCCTGGTCTCCAGCAGCCACCACTGACACACTCCGTGCTTGCTGGGACCCGGCCAGAAGGGGACACTAACCTACGCAGAGCCAGCCGTGTGTGTGTGTGTGTGTGTGTGTGTGTGTGTGTGAGAGAGAGAGAGAGAGAGAGAGAGAGAGAGAGAGA
>PVJN01044889.1:0-17135 GCA_004026805.1 Lasiurus borealis | reverse complement strand
TCGAATATTAATGCTCTATCATTTTATAATAGAGGCCCAGTGCATGAAATTCATGCAGTTGGGGGAGGGGTCCCTCAGCCCGGCCTACGCCCTCTTGCATTCCAGGACCTCTTGCAGGATGTCCAACTGATGGCTTAGGCCCGCTCCCTGTAGCGCTGTTGTAGAGCCAGGAGAGGCTCTCACCAGCACTGCTGCACTCGCCAGCTGTGAGTCCAGCTTCTGGCTGAGCAATGCTCCCCCTGTGGGAGTGCACTGACCACCAAGGGAAGCTCCTGCATTGAGCAACTGCCCCCTGGTGGTCAGTGCATGTTATAGCAACCAGTCATTCCACTATCAGGGCGAAATTGGCTCTCCAATATCCCCTGAAGGGTCCCAGATTGCAAAAGGCACAGGCCAGTATGAGGGACCCCACTAGTGCACAATTGGGGGTGGGGAGGGACATGGGAGGTTGGTCAGCTGGGGAGAGATCACAAGAGGGCTCCATGGCGTGTCTGGCCTGTATAGCTCAGTCCAGATCAGCTGGACCCCAGGAGCAAGCTACACTAGCCAGAGCATATCATTAGCATATTACACTTTGATTGGTTGAATGGCCAATTGGACTACCAGACACTTAGCATATTATATAGGATAAGTATTTGGCATTTCTTCATTATAAATTATAACCTTTACAGTCATAAAGTACCCATCTTTGTCTCATTTAATTTCACCTTCTCTTTACATTTTACATATTCTTATTATTGTAATAAGGTTATTTTTGTGCGAGTGGATATCTATATAATCATATCCCTATATAATGAACTTAGTCTTCATTTCTTCACATATTACCTATTAGCTCTTTACTATAAGCTATGTTAATATATGTTTATTTTTCCTTATTTTCTCATCACTAGATTTCAACCAAAAACATGATTTTTCTTAATGTTTACCTTACAATAGTTGTTGATTTTAAGTGTTACTGATTCCTATTTATTAGGGAGGCAACTAGTAAATTTAGCCCACTTATTCAAGTTCCCACCTTCTTTCCCCTTTTCCTTTTGAAACTGTTAGTTGTTTCATTATTAGGGTATATAGCAAACTAAGATCTGCTCATATATCAAATTATCAAAAAAGACTTCTCTGTCCAACTATTTGAAATTGTAACCTTCACCCTCCCCACCCCCTCACTCATATATTCCAACTCCCTACACTCTGATTTGTTTTTCTCCATAATACAAATGACTAGTACTAACATATCTTGAACTGATTAGTTGCTTATCTGGTTTCCCCCAGTTGGAATATAAGCTGCTCAAGGACAGAGCTTTTTGTCTACTTTGTTCACTACTGTAAAACACTAACAACTAGAACAGTCCATGGCACACAGTAGATGCTCAATAAGTACTTGCTTCATGAACAGAATAAAGTCCATTACTAAAAGTATATTCAAAGGTTAGAAAAACATTGCTAGCTAAGAGAAATGAAAGGCTTAAATGAATGCAGACACTACGTTTGTGGATCAAAACACTCAGTATTAAGATGTCAATTTTCCCTCAAATGATCTAGAGCAGCGGTTCTCAACCTGTGGGTCACGAACCCTTTGGGGGTCGAACAACACTTTCACAGGGGTCGCCTAAGACCATTGGAAAACACAGATACGATTCATAACAGTTGCAAAATTACAGTTATGAAGTAGCAACAAAAATAATTTTATGGTTGGGGGTCACCACAACATGAGGAACTGTATTAAAGGGTTGCAGCATTAGAAAGGTTGAGAACCACTGATGTGTACAATCAATCACAATCCCAGTAACCATCTATCTATAATTTTAAAAAGTGTCATATGAAGCTAGGGTCACAAGAAAGCCCAGGTCCTGGGTGCCAGAGAAAAGCCGGTGATGGCAGCTAGGGGAAGGAAGGCCTACTCTTACAATGGGCCTCTAGTTTTTATATAAAGTGACAAATTAATTTTAAAATTCATATTAAATAAAGAAAACCTAAAAAACCAAAATAGTTTTTAAAAGACGCACAAAGTTAGATAACTTCCACTACCAGATTTAAAGCTAAAGTGACCAAGACATTAAGGTACTGATGTAAGGACAGACAACCAGTTCATTACATAAAATAGAAAATAGAGAGTTCAAAAGAAGACCTATACATGTATGGTTGTTTTTTTATAAAAGTGATAAGGTAATTTAGTGGAGAAAGTATAGATATATAGTTGTCTCGGCACCATTTTCAACAAACTATATATCTATGTGGAAAAAAGTATTTTTTAAAGAATTGCAATTCTTTCTTAATACCACATATAAAAATTTGAAATGAATCATAGACTTAAAGAAGTTAAAACTATAAAACGTCTATAGTAAAACATAAGAAAAATATTTGCGGTAGGCAAATATTTCCTAGGATACAAAAAAAAAAGAAGCATAAAAGAACTAATAAACTAGGTTACATGAAAATTAAAAACTTTTCAAAGACACCATTAAGAAATAAAATAGGGATGCCATAGTTTAGAAGGTAATTTTCACAATTCAAATAGCTGATAAAGGCCTCATACCAGAATGCATTAAAGGAACAAAACCTCAGATATCAATAATATTTAAAAAAACAACAACACACACAATTTCTTTATTGGGCAAAAGATTTGAGCAGACACTTCACAAAAGAAAGTATTTAAATGACTAATTTAACAGAACACAGATTAGTAAAAGAACTTCCAGGGTAATAGAAAGTTTCTGTATCTTGACTGTGGTAGTGTTTATAAGAATGTATATTTGTCAAAACTCAGTCTGTAAATTTACAGGGGGTGACTTTTAGCATATATAAATTGTCCTCAATAAATCTGATTTTTAAAAAGTGTACTAGGTCAAAATCTAAAATCCAACTATTTAAAACCTAAGAGAAAAATACCAATACAAAATAGCTCATGAAAACTGAGTATTCTGAGCAGCTTTTTAAAAATAACAGGGAACTGTCCATATCAAAGTAGGATAGCAGAAGGTTAATAATCTAGCAGAGAGATGTGGAAGCATGGGTAACAAGAAGGTTTTACCTCCAGGGAAGGGGAAATCTTTTAAAGGTGTTTAGATGATCTACAATTGTCTTTCCCCAGGGGTTACTTCCACATCATGAGCACAGGCTGGAGGCTGAGAACTGAGACTTGGCTTGTACAGAACATTGTTGCTAGGAAGGAAGAAGCTAGGAGATGTTTTGTTCACACAGGACAGGAAAAACAAAGTTAGGACATTGCAGGGGCTTCAAGCTCAAGGCTAGCATCTCTCAAAGAACATTTGCTTAATTTTAAACCTGTGTAGGATGAGAAGCTAAATAATTAATTAAAAACTTTGTAAAACCAAGTAAATGCTCCCACCTTTGTTTGGCACTGCTAGTGAGATAAAGACCATAAAGCTTTGAACTGAAAGTCCTGGAAAACTACACCCTACAAATAAGGCAAAGTAGAGGAAGAGTACCACCAAACCACTAAAATAGCAACTCAGGCTCCACATAAATTAAGGTGACTGGCTCCCTCTCCTTAGAAGAAAAGGTGAAACCCTGCTAGCAGAACATATTTGGCAATGCTTGCATTATTTTGTTTTTTTAATCCACAATGCCTGATAGTCAATCAAAAACTACAAAGAATAAACATAACAACTTGATCTACCTGACATTTATAGAACACTCCACCCCAAAATAACAATAAAAGTATAGATTCTTTTCAAATACATATAGAACATTTACTAAGATAGGCCACAGGCTAGGTCATAAAACAAATCTCAAAAAATCTGAAAGGTTCCAAGTTATATAAAGTATGTTTTTCTTTCATCACAACTGAATGAACTTAAAAATAACAAGAAGAGCTCTGGGAAATCCTCAAAAATTTTGAAACTAAATAACACACTTCTAAATAATTTATAGGCCAAACAGGACATCAAAATGATGTAAGAAAGCATTTTGAACTGGATAAAAATATAGATTAAAACTTGCAAGTAGTACTTAGAAGAAAGCTCATAGTACACATATAGGGGACAAGGGACAGAAGAATCACAAATCAATTACCTCAGTTTCTGATTTAATAGAAAAAGAAAAACAAAATCACCAAATAAAGTGGAAAAATATAAATAAAAACCAGAAGAAACAGTATGGATAGTCCTAAAAAAAAAAAAATAGAACTGCCTTTTGACACAGCTATCCCTCTTCGGGCAATATATCCTAAGAATCCTGAAACACCTATCAGAAATAATATATGCACTCCTATGTTCATAGCAGCATTATTTACAATAACCAAGATCTGGAAACAGCCCATGTGTCCACCAGTAGATGAATGGGTAATAAAAGCTGTCGTACATTTACACAATGGAATATTAAGTGGTTGTAAAAAAGAAGGAAATCTTACACTTGGTGACAGTATGGATGGACCTGGAGATTATAATGCTAAGGCAAATAAGCCAGTCAGAGAAGATAAATACCATATGATCTCACTTATATGTGGAATCTAATGAGAAAATAAACTGACAAAATAAATAGAACAAGAGGCATGAACATATGGAATAGACCAACAAATGACAGAGGGGAGGGAGTTTGGGGGAACCGAATAAAAGAAGCGAAGAGATCAACCAAAGAACATATATGCATAGCCGATGGGCACAGACAACAGTATGGTGAAGGCGGGAATAGAGGGCTGGATAGATGTAGGCAAAGGAGGGGGAAAAGGGAGACATCTGTAATAGTGTCAAAAATAAAATTAAATAAATAAATAAATTTTAAAAGATGGAAGAACGGGCCTCAAGCCAAGTAAAGCATGTGGCCACTAGGAGCTGGAAAAGGCAAGGAGGAAAAAATGATCAGGGCAAAAATCTAACTAATAAAAGATATCTTCTGGACATCATTCTGGAAAAAGCCACATGGTGGAGGTCAAGGCAGAGGCAGTTAGGAGTGACCAGGCCGGCCAGGGAAGAGCAGTTAGAGGTGGCTGGGCCAGCAGGAGAGGACAGTTGGGGGCAACCAGGCTGGCCGGGGAGGGCAGTTAGGGATGACGAGGTGAGCAGTTAGGTTATGAGAGGGATGTCTGACTACAGGTTTAGGACCGATCCCTGAGGGGTACTGGAATGAAGAGGGTGAAGCCTGGGCTGAGAGACCCCCCCACTACCCCCGCCCCATGCACAAATTTCATGCCCCAGGCTTCTAGTAAATAAATTTAAAAAAAAGAAAAAAGAGATTTACTATCTGTTAAACCGATTTTTTGAGAGCCTTAATAAAGTTGATAAATCTTTAGACTGATCAGAGGAAAGAAGACTTAAATTACCAATATTAGGAGTGATACTGAATCTCTCTAGATTATACAAATAATAGGCTCATTATAGATTCTAAAGCTATTTAAAGAATAAGAGTATTATAAATAATGTTATTAATAAAGTCAGTTACTTAGATAAAATGGGTACATTTCAAACTTAGCAATTGTGAAGAGATAAAACCATACAACCACAAAAGAAACCGTCAACAAAATAACAAGAAAGCCCACTGTATGGGAGAACATATTTGCAAATGTTATCACTGATAAAGGTTTAATATCCAACATTTACAGGGAACTCATACAACTTAATAAAACAAAGATAGATGATCTAATAAAAAAATGGGCAACAGACCTAAACAGAATCTTTTCGCAAGAAGACAGAAGGCCAACAGACATATGAAAGCATGCTCAAAGTCACTAATATCCGAGAGATGCAAATCAAAATGACAATGAAATACCATCTTACACCTGTCAGAATAACTATCATCAACAAATCAATAAATAACAAGTGCTGGCCAGGATGCGGAGAAAAGGGAACCCTCATGCACTGCTGGTGGGTATGCCAACTGATGCAGCCACTGTGGAGAACAGTATGGAGTTCCCTCATAAAACTAAAACTGGAACCACCATTTGACCCAATAATCCCACTTCTAGGAATATATACCAAGAAACTAGAAACACCAATCAGAAAGGATATATCCATTCTTATGTTCATAGCAGCACAATTCACCATAGCTAAGATTTGGAAACAGCCTTAATGCCCATCATCAGATGAGTGGATTTGAAAACTATAGTACATCTACACAATGGAATACTACGCTGTTATAAAAAAGAAGAAATCTCTACCATTTGCAGCAGCATGGATGGAACTGGAGGGCATTATGCTAAATGAAATAAGCCAGGCAATGAAAGAAAAATACCACATGATCTCGCCCATTTATGGAAAATAAAGAACATTATAACCTGATGAACAAAAAGATTGATACTGAGGCAGAAAGGCATCAAACAGAATGTCAAATTACAGTGGGAAGGCTGCGGGGGGTTTGGGGAGGGGGACAAAGAGATAAACCGAAGGGACTTGTATGCATGCATATAAGCACAACCAATGGACACAAGATGCTGGGGAGGGTGGGATGATGAGGGCATGTGACAGGGGGTAGGGAAGGCTGGGGGAAGGTCAATGGGGGAAAAAAAGAAAATATATGTACTATTATATGTAATAAACAATAAAATAAAATAAAAAAAACAACAACCATACAACCAAATGACCAATAACCAATAGAAAAACAATGTAAGTAAACCAATAGATGATGCAGATATTGAAATTAATAGACAAGCATTTAAATAACTATAATCAATATGTTCAAGAGAAATGGAGTCTTTAAAAATCTCTAAAATAGGATTAAATGGATATTCTAGAACTCAAAGTTACAATGTAATATTAAGAACAAAATAAATAGCTTGGACAAAAAAGGCAATTTTGGTTTACTGGAAAATAGGTCATTAGAAAATACCCAAACTAAAGTTTAGGAGGAAAAAAAAATTCTTAAGGGACATGTGGAACATGATCATTGGATGTAACAATTTTTTAAATTTAAAACACATAAAGGAGAAAAAGTAGAAGCAATAGAGGTAATGATTGAGAACTTTACAAAACTAACACATCATACTCAAACTACCAAAAAAAAAAAAAAGACAAAAGAGAAAGTCTTAAAAGTTGCCAAAGAAACTCAAAAGATATTATTCTCAGCAATACTACAAGTTGATATATTACTTTCAATAAAACTGGTAACTAACTTCAACAGAAAGCCAGAAGACAATCAAACATTTTTAAAGTGAAGATAGTAACTACCAACTTAGAATTCTATACTGAGTGAAAATATTATTCAAAAAAGGTGAAATTAAGATATTTTTAGACAAACAAAAAATGAAAAGATTTATTGACAGTAGGTAGGCCAGCATTAAAATACATACTAAAGGAAGCTAACTAGAAAAAAGGAAAATTATCCCAAACAGAAACACTGAAATACAGGAAGAGCCCTAAAAAGGGTAAATATGAACAAATATTATCTATTCAAAACCAAACTAGTAATTTTCCCTAGAGTTTAAAATATCTAGATAGATAGATAGATAGATAGATAGATAGATAGATAGATAGATAGATATTAAAGGCTAATATGCAAAGTGTCCTCTCGGGAGTTTGGCCAGGAGACCAGAAATTTGAACACTTGCTATGATGTGCACTGACCACTAGGGAGCAGCACAGAATGAAGGAAGGCCCCAGCTGGCAGCCGAGGAAGGAAGGCCCTAATTGGCCCTGTTCGCCAGCCAAGTCTAGGGATCCTACCCATGCTCAAATTTTGTGCACCAGGCCTCTAGTGTATAAATAAAATGCAGAATGATAATACAAAAAGACTGGAGTAGGAGTTAAAGTGTAAGGAATTGGTATTATTGAGGAAAGGTACAAGTAGTAATTTACATTATACTACTATTAATGCTTTGTAATCTCTGGAATCACCACTAAAGATATAGTGATAAAAAACTAAAAAGCTAATAGTGGAAAAAACAGAAAAATAATTTTATTAACACAAATGAAAAAAAACAAACCAGGAAGCATAAAAGGGAATGTAAAACAGTGACTCAAAGAGAAATCAAAATGGATGATAGTTACAAACTCAACAATTATCAGCAAAAATGTAAATGAACTAAATACTCAAAGTAAAAGACTAAAACTAGATAAAAACAATGAATAGCTCTATTTAGTCATAAGCAAAAACATCCAGAAAACATGAGAGAAAACTAGTTTACAAAACTGCATATATTCCACTTGCTATTAAGCTATAACATGTATATATCCACATAGAAATGCCTTAGAACAGCGGTTCTAAACCTTTGGGTCACGAACAGCTAGCAGGGTCTCCTAAGACCATCAGAAAACACAGATATTTACATTAAGATTCATAACATAGCAAATTACAGTTATGAAGTAGCGACAAAAATAATTTTATGGTTGGGGATCACCACAACATAAAGAACTGTATTAAAGGGTTGCGGCATTAGGAAGATTGAGAACCACTGCCTTAGAATATGCTGAAGAATATATTAATAGAATTTATTCCGAAGATTTTAAGTTATGTTTTTCATGTATTATTTTTGTGGGTTTTGGTACTGTAACTCTTTTCCAAGGAGCAAGACTCATTTTTATGAAAACCACAAAACTATTTTTCAAAAGAAAAAAAGCAGATTAAACGTTTTAATAATCAGCTTGCACAAAGTAACAGACTTACAGAAAAATAGAATATGATCAAGTTTAAAAAGACAAACAATTCAAACATATCTCACACAATAAACTCTACTGGTGAAACTAAGACCTTTATAATTGCAACTACATTATATAGTCACCATTTCTGATGGAGACAAAAAAAATAAGAGTTGGAAATAGCTTTTTCTATTAACTAATGTTCCTTTCATATCGCCTCTTGCTTCTAATAAATATTTGTGGAATTTCTGTTAAATAAGTTAAAGTTGTAAAAATAAAAGTTAAATCCTAACAGTTTTCATTTTAATTTGTGGGGAGAAGGTTCTAAATAACTTCTAATATCATTTCAATTAAAATTTCAGTTTCAACAGTCATCAGTTTTGTGAACCAAAACTTTACTTGGCACAGGGTTTTCAAAAAAAAAAAAACATACAATACCATGCATCATGGAAACATGTTTTAGGAATTTTATTATTATAACTCACATTAAAAGGTCAAGTACTTCCAAACACTCCACTCATACAAAACTCTAAGCCAACTTAACTAAATACATTTAAATTGTGGCAACTCCCCCAAAATGGAAAAGAGCCTTGTTTGATACACACTATAAAAGTAATGAAACAAGGAATAATGACTAACACTGAACACTTAGCTATGTAATAAATGCTCGTTGTTCTACGAAATTTGCATGTATTGTTTCATTTAATCCTCACAGAATATTATGAAATATCAAGGGATAATAAATATCTAAAAATTCCCTAGTTTCATGACGATAAAAAGCCAGTCACTATCAAAAGTAATCATAAAAACCTGAGAAAATGTATAACTTCCAAAAATAGACAAGACATTAAAACTATTGCACTAAACTTTAAGACTGTATGGTATCTTGGAAACAGTTAACATAGTTTTTCTCCCCCATTTAAACTGAAGGATACAGATACCTAGAAACTGAATAAAATATCACCGAAATCCTGTTACAAAGCTGATGTCAATTCTTTGGATGACACAGGATTCTTTCTTGGTATTTAGATTTTCCTTTTAAGGAAGTGTTTTGGAGCAACCAAAAACCTCTCTACTGAACTTAAACTACTGTAAAAAATGGGATAGCTCAAATTTTTAATGCAGACTGCTTTATAGACTCCTACATTACTTAGATTAAAAGTCTTGTCCAAGAGCACTGCTATCTAAATGATTTATGCTTCTGAAATGCAAGGTTAATTTAATATAAACTAAAACATACTTCAGAAAGAAAATACACCATTATAAAAAAAAATCTGAGATTCATTATGAATCATTATAATTTATTATATAAATGTGACATTTTTAAAAGCACAAAATTTGTTTAATCTGAAACTAATATATAGTATCATTCTACTTGAATTCTAATTCTTCTGAATATTATTCTGTTGAAATTTTTATCAAGTATCACTTCTAAAAGTGACATCATGATTTTAAAAGTTAAAAAAAATTAAGTGTTCAACAGAAAAAGTCCAGTAAATTACACGGAGACTACATGGCTATTAAAATTAATCATGTCTATTAGAAACCTGGTGCACAGATTTGTGCACCAGTGGATTCCCTCAGCCTGGCCTGCGCCCGCTCGCAATCTAGACCCCTCAGGATGTCAGCTAGCCAGTTTTGGCCTAATCCCAGCAGGACCAATCCAGACAGGAGGAAACCAGATCCCCACACACCCAATCTAGACAGGAGGGAGCCTGATTCCTGCAGGCCCAACTAGACAGGATGCATTGAGCGTCTGTCCCTTGGTGGTCAGTGTGCATCATAGTGACCAGAGGAACAGTCGTTCTGTCTCTGAGGCTTTTATATATATGGATAAATGTACATAAACTTACATAATCCTATCTAATAAAGAGGGAATATGCTAATTGACCATCACTCCATCATAAAGATGGTTGCACCCACAGCTGAGGCCAAGTTCCCATAAGGAGCCTTAACAAGCAATCAGCAGGGACCTGAGGCTTTGGCCTCCCCCGCTCCTGTGAGGCTTGACAGGGGACCTTAGGCCACATTCCCCAACTTCAGGCTTGACAGGGGACCTCAGGCCATGACCCCTGCCTGGTGGAACTTGACTAGGGACCTCAAGGTGCACTTTCCATCCTGGTACTGGGCTAGAGGACCTCAGCTGCTTCCCTCACTCCAGCGCCAGGCCACGCCCCCCACTAAGTGGAGCTTGACAGAGGACTTCAGGCCATGCCTCCAACCTTGGCACCAGGCAGAGGGACCTCAGACTGTGCCCCCCCACCACCCAGCAGGGCTTGACAGAGGACCTCAAGGTGCGCCCTCAGTGCTAAGTTGGGGTAACTCAGGCTGTGGCCCCCACTAGGTGGGGCTTTGACAGAGGACTTCAGGCCACACCTCCCACCCCAGCAACAGGCCAGGGGACCTCAGACCGCACCCTCCACTTGGGGGGGCTTGATGGGGACCTCAGGTCATGCCCCCTGCCCCAGAACGGAGCCAGGGGACCTGAGGCTGTGACCCTCTGACTGCTTAGGCTTGAAAGAAGACCTCAGGCCATGCCCTCTACCTAGAGGGGCTTGACAGGGGACTTCAGGCCATGCCCCCAACCCAGCAGGGCTTGACAGGGAACTTCAGGCTATGCTCCCTGACCAGCAGGATTTGACAAGGGTGGGACTGGCCAGGTCTAGATCTGGCAGGGGGGAAGGGTGGGGTGGTGGTGTGTGGCCGTGTCTGGGTCTCATGCGATTTTGATACGCATGTGGGTGGGCGGGGACTTGACTCTGGATCCTGTGGTGAACCCCAGACTTGAGAGGAGGAAGGTTTTCGTATATATGTTACTAATTTTCTTTCATCTCTGACACTTCTAATATAGAGAAAGGGCGAATAGCAATATTAAATTATTTCCTCTAATGAATCCCCTTTTTAATGTGCATGAATTTTGTGCATTGGGCCACTAGTGGTTACATAAAATGCAGGAAGAAAATATTCTAGAAGGTTAACAATAGCATCTCTTTGTGGTGGGATTTCCACTGTTATTTTAAAATTTTAATTCATGCTTTTTATGTGTGTTTCCCAGGTTTCTACATTAAGGTTGAACTATTTTTATAAGGGGGAGGGAATTAAGAAAGAAAGGCAAGTATTCACATTAAAGGAATATTTTTTAAAAGGTATTTCTGTTGATTTTGAGAGAGAGAAAAAGGGAGAGGGAATAGGAGAGAAGAGGAAAGGGACAAAGAGAAACATCAATGTGAGAGCAAATCACCCATTCATTGCCTCCTGCACACCCCTTATTGGGAATCAAGCCTGCAATCCAGGCATGTGCTCTGATGAGGAATGGAACTGGCAATCTTTCCATGAACAGGATGATGCCCATCCGAGCCACATGGGACCAAGGCAAAGCCATATTTTAATAGAGATGATAAATTCTTAGCCTAGGCATATGGTTTAAACCTCTTTAATACAACACCTATTTCTGGTTGTGTCTTTTTAAATCATTAGTGAATCTATATTTTCTCCTTCTATTTGGGGTAAGAACTAAAATTTTAAGTACCTGATTAAATTTAAGTACCTGATTAAGTGCCTCTTTGAAAAGGATGGGAATTTTTGTCATACTATTTAACTTTATTGATATAAAATAAAAATAATATATTTCTTAAAAATAAAAGGTAAATGACATTCTAAACAATATCCTACAAGTCAAAAGCAATTAATAAAAATTTATTTTTTACAGCCCTGGCTGGTAGCTCAGTTGGTTGGAGCATCTTCCTGTACACCAAAAGGTTGTGGGTTCGATTTCCAGTCAGGGCACATACCTAGGTTGCAGGTTTGATTTCCAGTCAGGGCACATATGGGTGGCAACTGATTGATGTTTCTCTCTAGTCTAACAGATTTTTCTCTCTCTGTCCTTTCTCTATCTCTAAAATAAAAAACATATCAAGGGTGAGGATTGAAAAAATTTTTTATTTTTTACAAGTAGTTTCTGTAGATTTCTAACTCTTAAAATAAGTAGAACCACATCTTTGTGAAATACACACCTGAAACAAATAATAACTCAGAATTGAAACTATGCTTATGAGAATGCATTTACATTAATTTAACATTTAAATCATCGAAAACATAGAGCAAAACAGGAATATCTTATCCATCTGATTTACAGAAGTTTCGCCTAACAGCTATAAAAAAAGACTAACAAATGGTTGTAAAGCAACTATAAATACTAATGTCATTGTAAGTATAATTAATTAGTAAGATTTAATGGCTCTGACACTTAAAAGTATTCTATAAATAATTCATACACCTCCTTTTAGAATTTTATAGTCAGAAAAGGAGAAAAAGCAGTGTTCACTGGTGCAGTGGCTACAAAAAACTACACTTAAACATTTTTACTTAAGGCATCTGAGAACTGGAAGAAAATACACAAACAATAATGGATAGTTTTGCTATAATGTGGAATGATGATTGACTTTTTGCCATGTTGTTTGCCCTCATAGTTTAAAATATTTAAAATAAAATAAATATTTTATTTAACACAGCACTGGAAATTAAAATGTGTGCTTTGATAAAAGTAAATGTGATAGGAAGAAACAATTTACTTTTAATACTAACACTGCCTATAATATTAGATCACAGACAATAGCTGACCGATAGAATTAACTTCCTAATTTAGTATTTCTAACAATCCTGAAATCTAAGAGAGACTGTATAATCATCAAACAAAGCATCAAATGGCTCTTTCCAATAGGACAGAATAAAAACAAACCAACAAACAAAATAAAATCAGTCATACAAATGCCTGCTAAAAGGATGCAACTTAATGCCTTACTTCCTTACTCCTTAAGAGGTAAGATTTGAGCTTTTAAAATTTGTCCTGTCCTAATTATTTAAAAGGTTGAGAGGCATACTCTCCCTCCAAACCACATGTCCTCCCAAATAAAAGATGGAAAAAGTCTCCTTTACAAACCTTGTATATGTTTTTCATTTGGAATCTATCATATCCTATATTGTGTTATAATCAATATGTACATGCTCACTTAACCCTACTAGATTTCAAACCCACTGAGGACAGAGTCAATTACACCCTTCTTTCTATGTATCTCACGTAACTTAGTAAAGAGTCTTAATACTCTGATCTTTCTGCAGACCCTGTCATCTAAAAAGAATTAAAGCTTAGTAATTCATTGCAGATTGGTTTAAAAACAAAAACCTCTGAAACTATAAAAATAAAGTAGTGTTCTCTCTGCAGGGAAAATAGTGGCTGGGTAGTGGGATGCTACTACTTGTCTGCTGTTAAGCACAAACTTTCCAAATAACTCTTCTTTCCTTTCCCCTTCAAAGGCCGGATTCCTTCCATCCAAGTCAACAAAGTCTTTTAGTTAAGGACAGAGTCTGCCCCAGAGCACTTCAGAGGACCTGGAGAGGCTGATGTAATCTTGGGACTTTCTAGTGGTCTACAAGTACAGGAGGATAAAATCAAAGTTTAATCTGTGAGCTCTTGGCTAGGTGAAAACCCTAGAAGGTAAACTCTAGAATCCTATAAAAACTATGGAATCCAAGTCCATCTCCTAAATTCAATCTACACCAAAGCTCCTATCAGTGACCTCACTGCAAACTCTGCCAATGCACCCCAAATCAACTCCTCGCAAGTAAAAAGATGAGTATGTCCTACGGTGTAAATCATATGTGAAACTTTCTGGCATACTCCAAATCGTTCCCTGTCCTGTGGGTAGTAGCATAGCCCACAGAAGAGACATAAAAGAGGAGATCGATTAATAATCAAGACAATTCAAATTCAAAAAGTCTATACTTAAAAATGCACAGTAAAAATATATATAGAAGGGCCCTGGCTCATTTGGATGGAGCGTTCCCTACACAGAAAGGTTTTGAGTTCAAATCCCAGTCAAGGCACACGTATGTTGGTGTGGGTTTCGGAGAGGCAATCAATCCGTATTTCTCTCCCACGGGGGATGTTTCTTTCTCTCCTTCCCATTCCCTCTCCGGCTCCCCGCTTCTAAAACAATGAACATATCCCTGGGTGAGAACTAAATATATACATATATATATGGTTATATAACAGTGTAAACAGCAGTCATCTCTGGGGAGGGGATGTGAGAAGTAGAACTGTGCAAAGTAAGTTTTCACTTATTACACAGGGGTGGGCAAAAGTACATCTACAGTTGTCCATAGGGAAAATAATACAAAAATAAATGAATAATATAAGAGTAAACTGTGTTTCTCTTCCTCTCATGTATTATTACACTATTGTTTTAACTTTTCAAGAGTATCAACTTACATAATATTAAAACTCTGAAATGTTAATTTTATTTTTTCAAAAAGATTAAATAGTTCTACATGGAATTCAAAAGAAAAATAAATATCATTTTGGACTATTAGAGACCTACAGATCAAATAGAAATAACAATTATCCTATCCTATAAGATAAAGGGAATATTGGTAAAGAAACAGAAATGCTCATAGCAACTGTCACCCACTACTGAACATTCGTTACTTTGATTATACAATATTAGCCACGAGAGTGAGCTGAGTACTCTCCCCTCAAAATTATGTCCATTCTCTCTAACAACAAATCCTCTCTTCAAATTTAAGCTAATTTGAAAGGTTAGGCTGGCAGAGCTAAAAAAAAAATTTTTTTTAAAACCTTAATACAATGTTTACAACAGTCTGTAAGTCATGAAAATTTTGTTTTGCACCACCAGAACACTGTCTCAGTTTTAGTTTTTATTAAGAATTACACACACAAAAAAAATTTACATTTTTACTGGGGCTGTCTTATTTCCATAGATAAAAAAGTTTCCCAATCTGAAAAGCAAACCACACTGGACAATCAGTTCTACCCTTTTAACTGGGTATTCATCTTTCCCAACTGTTTTGTCATGACAACTATTGAGATTAAAAAAATAAAATAAAAGTAAAATTTTATACAAACTGTGACTCCTGAAAAAAGGGAAAGGGGGGTGGGAAACAAAAAAACTAATCTGAAAACAGCATAACCCAGCCATAATGCCAAAGGTCAATGTCATTATATATATGAGCCAAGCAAAATGGGATTAAACATCTTTAAAAGCTACATTTGTGACTTCATCATCTTAAAAACGAATGTATAACTAGCCAAACGTATTCTAACAACTTTTTCCATTTATTTTCCTAAAAAAAAACATTAAAAACAGTCATAGTGAAAATGGCCAGAATTATCATAAATCAGGGAAGAGAGACAAGCAGACAAAAACCACTGAGGAAATTTATCTTTTGTTTCATCTAGTTTGTGAACCCATAATATAGTCACAAATATTTTTAAAACCGTGCACATCTCATTTCTCATCCTCCCCAAAAAAATCAGGCTACTTACTTCTGCCTCCCTCCCACCCCACCCCAGTTCCTTTAAACTTGGAAAAGCAAGCACCGAGCCTGCTCACACGCCACCCCTCCCTGAACACACACAGCACCCTGTCCCTCACACTGTCCTACACCTGGTTCTTCCCCCCGCTTTACAGCACCCTTCGGAAACCTTCCCATGTCAGGACACAGGAAGCTTCCTTACCCCTTTTCTCGCGGCTCATCGTGCCTGGTTCCTGCACCGTCTCCCTTCACAGGCCGCCTAACCCCGCACCGCGCTCTGTGCAGTCAACAACAGCTCAGCACCCGAGTCAGGGTTTTCCCCTTCAACGAGGTTTTAAAACGAACCAGATTTGAGGCGTCCCAAAGGGTAACTTTCAAAGAATGCAACTCACTATCTAAATTGTATCCTTTTTAGAATGTTTGTGTTTTTTTTCCCAACCAGACGGAGGGGAAAAACATTCCCCCGTTTTCTCCTCTTAACACACAGCTACAAAGTACAAATGCAAACTTCAAGTGAAAATTACCTTTTTTTGGGGGGGAGGACGTGGGGTGTCGGCGTTAAGAGTCAGCAATGACAGTAAAAGTTCCTTTATTTCTTGTGCTTTTTCTTTTCCTGTAAAAAAAGAAAAAGAAAAGAATGTGATTGTTTTAAGAAGCCTTCCAAGTCGCAAAAAAAAAAAAAAAAAAACGCGGCAGACGAATAACAACAAGCAGCAGCCGTCGCCTGACCCGGGCTCCCACCTGCCTGGTCGGAGGCCTAGCCGCTGCCTCCGGGGGCCGGGCGCCGGCGCCGCCGCGGGGACACACGCGCTCGCTCGGCCGGAACACGGGCTCCGCGTGCGGCGGGCGCGGCGGGCGCGCGGGGAAGGTCGCACCGCGCGGGCCCGAGCGCCGGACCGGCCGGCCGGCTGCGGGGACGCCCGCCGGGCATCGCGGGCGGCGGGAGGAGCGCAGAGAGAGGCGCGGGGTCCGGAAAGGAAGACCGCCCCCCCCTCCCCAGCGCCGGCCTCGGGGAGCCCTCGAACCCGCGCCGCCGGACGCCCGGCGACCCGCTCCGCCAGGGTCCGAGCCCGGAACCACGACCCCTAACGGAACCACCGGCCCCACAGGGGCGGCGACACGGGCCGCTCGGACCGCGGCGCGGCGAGCGCGCGCGCGCGCGGGTCGGGCGCCGGGAGGGCGGGGGCTGCTCCGGAGGCGCTGGCCGCCCCGGCGCCCCATTGGGCGCCGCTCCAAACGTGCCCAAGTTGTGACAGGAATAAAGTGGGTCACAAGGCC
>PVJN01044888.1:0-17135 GCA_004026805.1 Lasiurus borealis | reverse complement strand
TTGGCAAGCAGGGGCCATGCCGGGCTGACTTCACCCGGATGATATCAGAGCTGGGGTTGGGTTGCCAGTCTCAACATGCTGATGTCAAACCCAGCCCACTCCTTAACCTGCTGGGTCTGTTAGCTGAAACAATTGGGCAACGTTAAGCTAGGGACTAAAGACCAAGGGATTATTTAAGTCCCCAGGAGTCTAGGTTCCCAGTACCAGTTGCTCTGAGTAAGCAATTCAGATAATGTCATGTATGGTGAGGCAAGATCTGGGAGTCAGATCTTGCTCCAAACCACAGTTCCTTTGCTTACCAGCCACATGGCACTGGGCAATTCAAGATTTCATCTTTAAAAATGGGAAGAATAGCCCTGGCCTGTTTGGCTCAGTGGATAGAGTGCTGGGCTGCAGACTGAAGGGTCCCAGGTTCGATTCTAGCCAAGGGCACATGCCCGAGGTACAGGATCGATGCCCAGTGTGGGGCATGCAGGAGGCAGCCAATCAATAATTCTCTCTCATCATTCTATCTCTCTCTCTCCCTCTCCCTTCCTCTCTGAAATCAATAAAAATATATATTTTAAAAAATAATAAAATAAAAATGGGAAGAATGAGGTTAGAATTAAGGAGACATAGACAACATGTAAGCCGAGTCTTCTGTATAACATACAGTTTATGTTCAACCAGTGATTCCTAGTAGAACTGTGAATGTTGAGCTCAAATTAATTACTACTAATAATGATAATCCATGAGATAGATGTTGGCCCAGCCACTAAAATGAAATTGCAGTAAAAATAGCCCACCAGTTAACTGATGTGTGCTTTCCTTGCTTGAGACAAAAAATGCTCCCTTAGGCTGCGTATCTGGCAATGCTGATCCTGATCCACTAAATCAACAGCTCCTACAGGAACATTGCAAACCGGGTATATGAATAGGAAGTCATTATCACTGCCATTGTCCCTCACTTCATTGTTACTGAGAGAAGCCAGTCCCAAATATTTTTCACTTTGGATATATAGGTTGTACTGTACTGGCTATAAATGACATTGAAGCACTAATATTTGCTGTAGTAAAGATGTGCAGACTATGAGTTTCAAAGGAGATTCCTAGTTGTGGCCGGTTTGGCTCAACTACCTCTTAAATCTAAATATTTCTCTTCCCTCCCTTTCTTATTCTTTAGCCTCTCTGCTAACTTCTGCTGGTATTTCTTCCTTCCCCTCTCTGCTGTAACACACACATGGATCACTCACCATGAAACTAGACACATTAAATTATTTTGTAGCAAAGCATTCAATAGGCATTGGAAAATATGTGATGCATATTCAACTAATTATTTTAAGGATTCTGTTATTTCGAAATTTGAGAAATCTGCAGAAGAGTCCAAAAACTGGGCAACTGCTTTTCCTTTGAGGGGTATGTTGACATATTCAGCGAATAATTTCCAAAACACTATGTGATTTGGGGAGTTGTTTTTCTATCTAGACAATGTGTGTGGCTTGAAACTCACATCGGTGCGGTATGTTTTCTTAGATTGGCTTGCCAGGTGACCAGAAATGAAAAGCATGTCCTTAAAAATTACCTCCTCCAGTGCCTATCTCCCCCAATCGAGAGGGTTCAGTGCATTCCAAATTCACATTTTTTTTTTTGCTCGAACGCCCTGTGTGGCCTCGGCTCAGTTTAGATTTGAACTCAGTTCAAAAAGCTTGAGTCCAGGAAAGGATTGTGCAAGAGTGCCATGTTTACGCTGCGCTGTACATTCTTAAAAATACTAGCCATTTAATCCATAAACATCAGGCTACATTTTATGAGATTACCAATCAAGTTCTTGGCAAATATTACATATTTAAAGGCAAAAGTAGAGAAAATACTAAATAAAGCAATGTTTTCCGAAAAGTTTATATAAGACAGTGAACACAAGTGCATCAATCAAGTCAGTGAGGCAAACATTTGTGGGGTGTCCACGTTGAGCGTTGCACTGTTGCTAGGTACTCAGAGGACCATGAACGTGAGCCAGACCCTGGGCCCTCACTCAGAGAAGTCACTGTTGTGCTGAAAACTTTGTTCTCCCCGGGCTGGTTTTACCACATTCGACACCAAGCCATCATCCATTTAGAGCATCACTGTACAGCCTCTATCCAAGAGTATAAAGAAATTAATTTTGGGGAGTACAACTTATGAACGCATTAAATCTTTTCCAAATTTTCTCATTGAGTTTTAAGAGTCGATAAGAGCATTTTTGTTAAATAATACCTCAGAATTCCCTGTATTTATCAGTAGAACTTTTCTCACAGTAACAATAAAAGTTAACATATTGACTAGTTACTACATAGCTGGCACTGACCTGGTTCTAAGCATCTTACAAACAGTAACTACTTTAGTATTCAAAATAGCCCTTAATATGGGGTGCCCGTAGTCTATGGCTACACAACTCACTGGTTTAAACTTAATGGCATAAAAGAATAATGTTTTTCTGTGTTCACAGACTCTGTGGAAATCAGACAGTGCACAGGACGTCAGACGAGAGGACATTTCCATTCCACGGTGTCAGACCTTCCCAGTCGCAGGTGGCGTGACTAACTAGCTGGGGGCTGGAATTACCTAGATGCTTCTTCCCTCGAATCTGACACCTGGCCTGGAATGATTTAAAGGTTGGATTTGTGTAGAACTGTGAATTGGGGCACTTACTCATGTGGCCTCTCCATGGAGGGTGGGGATCTTCAAAACATAGCCTCAGAGTCCTGGGACTTCTTACATGGCAGCTCTGGGTTCCAAGAGCAAGTGTTCCGGTGAAGAAGGCAGAAGCTAGATCACCTTGTATGACTTAGCTTTGGTCATTGTTTCCATCACACTCTATTGGTCAGAACAGTCATAGGCTGCCCAGAGTCAAGGGTAGGAAACACAGTCCTTCTTCTTGATAGAAGGAGCACCAAAGAACTTGTGATCACAATTAAAAAATGCTACAGAATGCTCTGGCAGGGTAGCTCAGTTAGTTGGAGTGTCATCGCCGATACAATAAGGTTGCATTTTTGATCCCCAGTGAGGGCACATACAAGAATCAAACAATGGATGTATAAATAAGTGGAGCAACAAATCTTTCTCTCTCTCTCTCTCTCTCTCTCTCTCTCTCTCTCTCTCTCTCTCTTCAAGAAATAAAATATTCAAAAATAAATAAAATGAATGCTACAGTTTGTTCTTATTATTTGCATTCTATAATAGGAAAACTGAGGCATGGAGAGACAAAGTAACTTGTCTGAGATTACTCATTGAGTACGAGGCAGAAGCAAGATATAAACGCAACCTACCTGGCTTAAAAGTCCACATTCTTTACAATTAACTATGCTGTCCCTGCAGTCTAGAGCCACTGTGAGAGCGTGCCCTCTCACAGGGACCGCTCCAGCAATTACCCAGTCACGTGAGACTCATGGGCCATGGAGGATGAGGCCGACCTGATGGCAAGGCAGTCCCTTAAGCCCTGAGACTCCACCCATCCCAAGCTCAACAGAGAGGCTTCTGCAGTTTTGCAAGTCTGGTATCATAAGGCTGAATGCAGCACACAAGTTCTCCCGACAT
This sequence comes from Lasiurus borealis, assembly GCA_004026805.1. Classification (NCBI taxonomy): domain Eukaryota; kingdom Metazoa; phylum Chordata; class Mammalia; order Chiroptera; family Vespertilionidae; genus Lasiurus; species Lasiurus borealis. Next base: position 13,583 of record PVJN01044888.1, on the reverse strand, counting down.
AGTGAAAATGCCAAGACAAGGGAAGGGATCACAAACAAAAGAAATGGAGGAAAACAAACAACTGGATATAGAGTTCAAAAGGTTTTTCAAGAATATCCTAGAAAAGTTGGATAAAGTTAGCGAGTCCCAGAGGAGATGAAAAAAGAACCAACTGGAGATGAAAAAGAACCAACTAGAGATGGAACAGATCCAACTAGAGATGACAAAGGACCAACTAGAGATGAAAAAGGAACAACTAGAAATTAAACATACACTGATTGAAATAAAAAATATTATACAGAGACCTAACAGCAGACTAAAGGAAGGCAAGAATCAAGTCAAAAATTTGAAATATAAAGAATCAAGAAACACTCAACTGGAAAAGCAAGAAGAGAGAAGAATCCAAAAATGTGAAGATAATGTAAGGAGCCTCTGGGACAGCTTCAAGCGTACCAACATCAGAATTGTGGGGGTGCCAGAAGAAGAGAGAGAGCAAGATACTGAAAACCTATTTAAAGAAATAATGACTGAAAACTTTCCACATCTGGTAAAATAAATAGACTTACAAGTCCAGGAAGCACACAGAACCCCATATAAAAGGAATCCAAAGAGGACCACACCAAGACACATCATAATTAAAATACCAAGAGCAAAAGACAAAGAGTATGAAAAGCAGCAAGAGAAAAACAGTTCATTACCTACAAGGGAGCACCCATAGGACTGTCAGCTGATTTCTCAATAGAAATGATGCAGGCCAGACAGGAGTGGCAAGAAATATTCAAAGTGATGAATAGCAAGAACCTACAACAAAGAATACTCTATCTAGCAAAGCTATCATTCAGAATTGAAGGACAGATAAAGAATTTCATAGATAAGAAAAAGCTAAAGGAGTTCATCAACTCCAAACCAGTATTATATGAAATGCTGAAAGGTACTCTTTTAGAAGAGGAAGAAGAAAAAGGTAAAAGATAAAAAATTATAAACAACAAATACATATCTATCAACAAGTGAATCTAAAATTTAAGTGAATTAAAAATTGATCAACAGAATAAACTGGTGAATATAATAGAATCAGGAGCACAGAAAGGGAGTGGACTGATAATTCTCTGAGGGAAAGGGGTGAAGAGTGTACAGGGAGAGACTGGACAAAAATCATACACCTATGGATGAGGTCAACGGGAGGGAGGTAAGGGTAGAGGAAAGGGTGGGAGCTGGGTGGAGGGCAGCTATGGAGGGGGAAAAAAAGAGAAACAAATGTAATAATCTGAATAATAAAGATTTAATTTTAAAAAAATAATAAAATAAATAAATAAATAATTATGCTGCCCCTAAATCCAGTCTTATAATTCACTCAACGAATTGTGAGAATTTTCTATGTGCTTGCCTCTTTTCAAGACCTAGGGGGATATAGCTCTGAATAAAGTAGACAAATGCCCTTCTCTTAGCATTTTACATTCAATTTGTGACAGATAACAGATAAACATATAATATGCCAAATTAGAAGGGTTAATTTAAAAATAAAGAGTCATAATTAGTTACTTGACCGTGATACTTCATGTAGGATGGCCATGAAAGGCCTCTGTGGAGATGTGACATTAACCTGATTGGAATCTACACTAATAAAAGAGAGATATGCAAATTGACCATCACTTTGAATACCCACCAACCAATCAGGAGTGAGTATGCAAATTAACACAACAAAGATGGCAACAGCCCTGACCCCCAGTTACTCCAGGCCTCTGGACAGCATGCATGCAGGCAAAGAACAGCTAAGTGGGGTGGGACGCCTGCTATGAGGAGGAAGGTGGAGGGAGAAGGGAGCCACAGGAGCGGCACTCCAGCCAGAGTGAAGAGACAGAAGGCTGCAGCCAGAGTGAAGGCCTGGGTCCCAGGTGCCAGAGGAAAAGAAGTGCCAGCAGTCAGGGGAAGGAAGTCCTATTAAACGAATCTTTGTGCAACAGGCCTATAGTAATAATAATAATCCATCGTGTGGATTTCTGGAGGATTAGCATTCAAGGCAAGAAATAGCATTATGCACGCCAAAGCCTCAATAGAGAGGAGATGAATGGGAAGGAAATTAGGTCCACTAACATCAGGGGATACAGCAAAAGCAAAGGGCCAGAAGTAGGAGCTTCTTGCCAAATACATGCACCAGCATGGCAGCCTGATGCCTAGAGCAGACTCCTGGGTCAGTGAGAAGAGATGAGATTAGATACTAGAGAGCCAGATTCTGTAGGACCTTATGGGCCATTGTAAGGAATAACTTGGGAACCATTGAAGGCTTTGGCACAGATAAGTTATGTGATCTGAATGATTTTAAAACGTAAGAGTGGAGGCAGGGACCAATCAGGAGGCTATGGTAGAAGTTTAGGGCAAAGATAATGTTGGGTTGGATCAGAATGGCAGAGGTGAAGATGGTAGAAAATGGAAAGTTCGTGGATCAATTTTGAAAGTAAATCTTACCCTAAAGATTTGCTCATAGGACTGTGAGAGAAATGGAAAAGTCAAAAATCTCTTTTAAAGTCTTATTCTAAGCAATCAAGAGAACAGAGCTGTCACTTGCTGAGATGGGAGAAGTTGAGGAATAAGCAAGTCTGAGGGAGACTGAAATTTGGGCTTCTGTGTTTGACATGCTACAATGACAATGACTATTGAACTTCCATATGGAAATGTTGAGGAAGCAGAAAAACAAGTCTGGAGTATAAGGGATATTGCCTGCCTCACACCTTGGGGTCATCTCCTTCTTCTTTTATTCATCCTTTCCAGCCAGTCACACCAAACGCTGTCCATTTCACTTGCATATTGTGCAATTGCAAATAGCAAAGGGGAAAGTTCGGGTTTTCCTGATAGACACTCCCTGAGATTAAACTTTACATATCTTGATTAGTAAAAACTCAATAAATAAGACTCAAATACACTGGAATGAAAGCATGGAGGTTGAGGGGAGAGGGAGGGAGGAAGACAGATGCTTGAAATGAAAAAAGAAAGAAAAGAAAAGGTGGCAATGAAGAGGAAAAGGATAGAATTTACCCAATGAAATGTGTCCCTGAGTCTGTGTGTGCATGTGAACCCAGTAGGTCAATAGGGAAGGGATGAATAAGAACGATACGAGTTTTTAGAGAAACAAAAGTACCAAAAGGAGTGGGGGAAGGAAAATATTAGCTGGACTGTAGCCAGTTTCACAGCTCCAGGGACCTCTGGAGCTAAGACAGGGAAAGGTGAGGAGCTGTCCTTGCTGTAGTTGCTGCCTCCTGGGGCCGGTTACGTGGGATATTTACATTAAATTAACGTGGCTGGCTAGGGCTGTGTTCAGCACTTGGATACGCGGTTAAATAATCAGTGTGGTTTGGCTGCTGGTTTCTTTACTGTGGTTAAATAATTGGTGTTGTCTTGGTTGCTAGCTACTTTAAAAATGTATATGTGCACTTGTTTCTCTTTTTTCTTTCTCTGGAGCAATTTTGACAAGCCCTTGGCAGAAAAGTAGCTGACCAGCTTTTAAAGGGGATGCTTTTTCCCCTTGTCATTTATATTTCCCCCAGATGCTTTTAAAAGATGTGTGAATTTTAGAGGTTTTCCTTCCTGGGACCTAGAAGTGCACAATATTTGAAAGCAATTCAAGCCCTAACCAGTTTGGCTCAGTAGAGAGAGTGTTGACCTGCAGACAGAAGGGCCCTGGGTTCTATTCCGGACAAAGGTTCATTCCTAGGTTGCAGGCTATACCCAACCAACCCATGTGATGTTATGCTCTGTGTGTCTCTCCCCTCCCTTCCACTCTCTCTAAAAATCAATGGGAAAATATCCTCTGGGGAGGATTAACAAAAAGAAAAAAAAAAGCAATTCTGTTCACTTCTTTTGTTTGTAGCATAAGGCTGAGCCTAAGGGCATCCGTAGTGTTCCAGAAATGGGCCCCACTCACTCCTCTAACAATGATGAGGTTTTATGAAGGCATTTCCCGTCCCCTCCTTCCCCCTGCACCCCGTGCTATTCATTGCTAGACCTCCACAACCTAGAACAGTTCTTGATACATGAAGGATTCATAATTCAGGATTGACATAACTTCTATTCCAGACAGTTGCTTCATGTACTCATTTTGTTGATTTGTTTAATAATTGTCAAACTACCACAAACTGCTCTGTCTGTGAACCACAGGAAACCATCTCTTCTCCAAATGGCTCTGTCCCTTCTAGTATCCCCAAACCTACCACTGACTTCAGACAATTGCTGGTCAGGGCAATTAATCCTCTATCAGCAGGAAACCGCTGGGACAGCTGGGTCAAGAGATTGCATGGTCCTGGGATAAGGCTCCACCTGACACACACACAACAAATACCAATGACGGATGTATGTGCGGATGTATTTAAGTCATGGATGAAAGCAAAGTCTTCAACTGCTGCTCAGAAACCACAAGGTTCTCAGGATTTCCACAGGACCAAGTGTGAAGTCAGATACAGAGAGGAAACTGTCAAGAGTGAGAAAGAAGTGAGCAAAGAGTAAGGTTTTCTTTCCTCAAATATGTCTCAGCTAGGACACTTTCAACTCTACTAGAAGCCCATTTTATGTCAATCATTCACTGGTGACTCAGAGAAAAAGTTTTGATATTATCCTAGCTGATTTAGTGGATAGGGTGTTGTTGTTGCGGACTGAAGAGTTCCAGGTTCGATTCCAGTCAAGGGCACATGCTGGGGTTGCAGGTTCAATCCCCAGTAGGGAGCATGCAGGAGGCAGCCAATCAATGATTCTCTTTCATCATTGATGTTTCTCTCTCTCTCTCTCTCTCTCCCTCTCCCTTCCTCTTTGAAATCAATATATATATATATATATATATATATATATATATATATATATATATATATAAAAGTTTTGATATTTTTTAAATCTATCTGGGGGAACTGGAGGAAGTAGTTCTTACTTTAAAGGGATTTGGGGAGGATGCTTCAGAATTCATTGACTTTGCTGTTCTGGTAAGAAGTCTTATTTCCCTTAATAAAAGGCATTCTTTCCAACTATTTTGACAATTATTGATCAAGTGTCGGGGACTTTCAGCAAAGGCATATATTTAAGCAGCCGTCTTGGCACTGAGCTGGGTGTCATGGAAGAGAGGTGGGGTGAGGGCCAAGGAAGCCGAGCTTGGGAGACCACTTTCTGGGTGTTCTCGCTTATTAGTTGGTGAGGTTGGATCACTTAACCTCCTTGAACTTAAATGTCTTCAATCTTTACCTTATTATTTTTCTGTAAACTTAAATAATAATGTTTGCCATACACATAGAGAAATTAAAATTAAAGCTACAATGGGATGTAATTCTCATCTATCAGATTGGCAGAGATCCAAAAATTTAATAACATGTGTTGGTGATGTTGTGGGGAGAAAATATTTTCATACATAGGCACAACTTTTATGGAGAACAATTGACCTATCAAAATTTAAAATATACCTTCTCTTTGACTCAGTAATTCCACTTACAAGTGTATCCACTAGCTGTGTTACAGTACCTACAAAATGGCAAAAGTGCAAAGTCATTCGTTGCCAAATTGTAATAGTGAAAGAGAGGAATTTAAACATCCATCTGGTTAAATAATATATGAATGGAATAGCATGCACTCATCCAAAAGGTAAGCAAGTAATTTGTCAGCACTTGATGATGCCCTAGGGAACAGTGTCCAAAAATATATTGTTTAGTGGGGAAAAAAAACAAGGTCATTGTTTTATCTCCATATGTACATATGTCTGGGAATGCAGGCAATAAATCAATAACTGTGTTGAGGAAAGTGGGTTTCTGCATGCGTAGGAGAGTGGAGGCTTTCTGGATACCATGCACTTTTTTAAACGTGTGTGTTTTCTACTGCCGTTGGCCCTCATGCAACACGGAGGGCAGGGGCTGTTCCATGTATAATTTTGACTTCCTAAAAATTTAACTACTAGGAGCCTCCTGTTGACAAGAAGCCTTACCAAGAACATAAAAGTCGCTTAACAAAATCTTGGATGTTACATTATTACATACTGTATTCTTACAATAAAGCTAGAGAAGAATGTTATTAAGAAAATAATAAGGCGGAGAACATACATTTACAGTACAGTTCTTATTTATTGGGGGGGGGGGATGCCATGTGTAAGTGGGCTTGCCCAGTGCCAACCCACTTTGTTCAAAGGACAGTTGTATACATGTGTATTTCCTATTTAAAAATAAATTTAAAATTTTTAATGAAATAAACTAACAAGCCAAAAAAAAAATGCGAAAGGGACTTTGGTAATTAAATGCGTGCCCTTGCAGGAAGCACAGGCCTATACCTATGGCCACATAGCTCAGCTTACCTGATCAGAAGGACACTGCGATAGAGTACCAACCCGGGTGAGAGTTCCATGATAGTTTCTAAGACGGATAACTGGCTCTATGAATAATTATATCAATGTAGACAGTTAATCATTTGGGGGGATGTGTACAACTTTGAGAACTAAATGGCATGTATGGCCTCACTTTATTATTTTAATGGACAAAAAAATATACTAAATGCGGAAACGTTAAGTAATGAAGCCAGAAATGAAAACATTCAACTTAACATAACTTCTAGGTTAAAATAATATTTCTAAGGGATTTTCAGGGCAGTCAAACTATTCTGTATGACACTAATGACAAATACATGACATTTCTCACAACCCACAGAATGTTCAACACAAAGAGTGAACCCTAATGTAAGCTATGGACTTTTGTTATTAATAATGTATCAATATTGGTTCATTAATTATAACAAATGTATCTCCCTAATTAAAGATATAAATAATAAGGGAAATTATGTAGTGGGAAGCAAGAGAGGATATGTGAAAACTCTTATGCTTTCCATTCAACTTTTCTGAAAACCTCATAGTGGCTTTTAAAACAGCAGTCTATTAATAACAAAACAAAACAAAAAAGGAAAACAAAGTTGGAAGACAAAAAAAAAAGCTTCAGCTTCCTGGCATATTCATCAGGTACTCAGTAAATATCTGTAGGTTTCAGCTGAATCAAATTTAATGAAAAAATGAACAGGTAAGTGTAAATGCTGATTTTAAAAGTATGAAGAATTTGAACAATGATATGTTTGATAATGTCTTAGGATACATATTCTATTAGAAAGAACTGGATAACTTTTCATCTTTATCAATTAATAAGATCATAGACTTTCCCCCAAGATACTTTGATTTTTATACACTCTCAACAATAAAGGTGTAAACAATTCTAATACGTTTTCCTCAAATTGCTTGTGAAGCATTAACCACACACTTATAAATCCTAAATTCTTGATAGATATTTTTGTTGGTGACAGCTTTTATTTTTTTTTCTTTTTGGAAGCATACAGTCTTTATATAGATCTCTACAAAAAATATTTTTAACCAGATTTTTAAGATAATTCATAACTTCTCCTTCAAATTATGTTATTTTTATTTAGAGAACAGTTTATCCAGATATACAAAATTATAAAAAAAAATTCCTCATTTTAATAGTGAAACACCAGGTCTTAAAACAAAGCCTGGCATGGTTTTGAAACATTGTACAATACCCATTGTACACTTGGCCCCAGTTAACTTAAGGTGTAATGTCCAAGTGAATGCAAGGCTCTACCTTGGAAAAAATTACTCTTTGTAGAAAACTGTTCTCCTAACTACAAGCCATAGAGGTGGAAGCAGGTTGTCCTTCAAATGGTCACTACAGAACTCGACTGTTTGGGTTTTCAATCTCTGTCCCATTAATATCTCTTTTGCACAGAGTATGAAAGTCAAATTTCCTGAGAATTGGAGCTCCTACTGATTTTGTGGGATTTCCTCTTGCTATTAGATGTTGAAACCCGGCCAGTATCTTGATCTCCGAGTCCCCAATCAATGGTGTAGAGCACGTTTTCTGCTCCTCAGAGAACAGCTGCTCTGTCTGCTCCTGTGCATGTCAGTAAAAGCGAGGTTGTGCTAACGACATTCTTTGAAAAATCATCGGTTTATTTCTTACATTTTCAGTAATCTCCACATCATGGAGAAACCCTTAAGTTCCTGCACTAACAACCTATTTGCCTCTAAAATCAAAGACAATAACCACTAGCAATACATAGCACAGAACTTCTCCAATTATCTATGGTGAAAGGCCTGTTTCTATCTATTACAGATAGGTACTTTTTTGTAAAACAAAATAAAAGTAGATTACTAGAAAAATTAAATGGTACTACAAAATAGAGGCCACACACTTTCATCAGATTTGACAGACATGAAATTACTCTTTCAAGTTGCTATAAAAGTATCCAAATGCTTGCTCCCATGTTCTCATGGGGCCCTGAGAAACAGTGAATGGACCAGCACCAACCCACATACAGGCTGGTGGGTCCCCGGTGCCAGGGGCCGCCTTGTTGTCTGATGACAGCCTTGGTACCCTTCGGAGAACATCCTCACACAACCCAGACCAAATGAGTTCCCAGGACTTAGCCAAAAATTTTCCTGGGGAAAGAGTAATTATTTCTATCGGGACTGTAGAATATTCATAGCATTAATATTTTAGGCAGTCTACTGGGTACATAAGTGATATCTCATTGTTTTCTCATTTCCTTTCACCTGACTACTAGTTAATGTAGACATCTTTTCATTTGTTAACATTTTAATTTACGCTTCTGTGCGTTGTCTAAGTACATCTTTCCCCCATTTTCTCTTAAACTACCTTTTTCTTATAAGTTTATAAGAGCTCTTTACTTATTGGAAAATTAGTCTTCTGTCATCTACTACTTCTGTCATCTGCCAGATCTGTGTGTCTATATCTCTGTTATATTTTCCACATATAACCTTCCATATATTTTTCCCATATATAATTTCTTACTTTTTTATAGTCAAATATGGTTTTCTTCCATATCTTCTGATTTTTTTTTTGTCTTGGTTAAAAGAGTATTTTAAATTCTAGGTCATATATATATCTCATAGCTAGATTTTATTATTTGACTTTTTTATATTTAAGTTTTTATCTGAGATTTATTTTTACATTTCCTTCTAAATGGATGGTTAGCTTTGCCAGCATCATCTTTTTAAGAGACCATACTTTTCCCACTGATTAAACCATAAACTTTGTAATGTTACTATATGACAAAGGTTATGGTTTAACCATTCATCATCATTAAATTAACATGGGAATATCATTTTATATTTTGAAACTTCAGAACTTCTTCATATTCTTTAGCCTCTCAGAGTCTCTGTTCTCTTTTCCATAGTATACATTATTTGGAGTAGGTCTGAGTTGGCTGATTTAGAAGACAAGCAATAAGTTTTTATTTTTCATTCATTCAATTAATAAACTATTTTATTGACTGTCTTATAATCAGCCATCAGTTGGATATGTGATGTGACAGAAAAGGGAAAAGTATTTGACCTAAGCACTTCGAAATGATGAAAAGACTATGTGCTTTCCTAGTTTTATAAAAATGTAGTGGCTTAAAACAACATTCTTTGTTATTTCTCATGATTCTTCGGGTTAACTGGGGAAAGCTGTTCTGTTTTTGCATGGGGCAAAACCAGAGCTAGGGTCAGATGAGTGAAGTATGTCTAGGCTACAAAATTTAAGAAGGCACCTACTCTTGAAGTTCCTGTAATGTCACTATGAGATTATTCCCTTAAACTTTACACCTAGGTGCCTCACTCACCTCACCCTGTCTGACCCTGACCCTGAGTTGGGCTTTCTCTCAGATGCCAGTTGGAGCTGTGGTCATCTGATGGTTTCATTGGGTTGGACATCCAAGATGACTTCTTCACTCACATATCTGGTGCCTTCTTTAATCACAAGGCTGTAAAAGTTGGGAGCTAACCTGGCATATCTCTCTCTCTCTCTCTCTCTCTCTCTCTCTCTCTCTCTCTCTCTCTCTCTCTCTCTCTCGTTGTCAGATTTCTTACATGGTGACTGGCTTCTCCAGAGCAAACACACACACCAAGAGGCCAGGTGGAAGCTGCAAGGCTTCTTGTGACCTAGCCTGGAAGCCACAGGATGTCAGTTACTATCATTATATTCTCCTAGAGGCCTGGTGCCCTTAGTGTATTAGCTTTTATTATATAGGACAGGTCAAAGTCACTAAGACCTGCCCGGCATTTAAGGGAAAAGGAGTTAGACTCTGCCTCTTGATCTGAGTGGTATGGATACAAAGTGAGGGAGGAAACTGACGGAGACCAATTTTGAAGACTACCTGCCACAGAAACACCAGGGATCAAACAGTGTTTCTGTTTTGGGGGGTAGGAAATCAGAAGGGCTCTTGGGGTGTTAAGTTTGCAAAGCTCATTGAACAAACAACTAAACATGGAAATCAGAACACAGAAGCAACGGACTGCTCTACCTGCTGCCCCAGCTCCCACAACTGTGGGCAGTCTTCTTTCCATAGAAATTTTCCATCTATCTTACCCAAGGGCCACCCATGTTAACACAACTGGCAAGATTTCCTTCTTTTTATGGCTGAATAATACTCCATTGTCTATCTATCTATCACCTATCTATCTATCACATTTTATTTATTCTTTGTCTATCAATGGACCCTTAGGTTGTTTCCATATTTTGGCTATTGTGAATAATGCTGCAATGAACATGAGAGTGCAGATATTTCTTCAAGATAGTGATTTCTCTCTTTTTGATACATACCCAGAAGTGGAATTGCTAGATCTTATGGTATGTTAATTGTTGAGGAACCACCAAACTGTTTTCCAGTAACTTCCAATTTACAATTCCACCATCAGTGCACCATAGTTCCCTTTTCTCTACATTCTCACAGTATTTCTTTCTTTCCTTCTTTTTTTTAAAAAAAAATATATATTTTATTGAATTTTTACAGAGAGGAAGGGAGAAGGATAGAAAATTAGAAACATTGATGAGAGGGAGAGACATCAATCAGCTGCCTCCTGCACGCCCCCCACTGGGAATGTCCACGCAACCAAGGTACATGACCTTGACCAAAATCATACCTGGGAGGCGCTCTATCCACTGAGCCAAACCAGTTTCAGCTCTTTCCTTCTTTTTTAATGATAGCCATTCTAACAGCTCTAAAGTGATAACTTCATTGTGGTTTTGTTTGGCACTTCCCTGATGATTAATGCTGTTGAAAACCTTTTCCTGTTATTTATTGGCCATTGTATGCCTTCTTTGGAAAAAAAAAATGTCTATTCAAGTCTTCTGTCCATTTTTCAATCAGATTGTTTGTTTTTTGCTATTGAGTTGTATGAGGTCCTTATATATTGTGGATATTAATCCCTTATCAGATATGTGGTTTAGTTTGCCATGGGTTTTAGTCAGAGCAAAAATATGAAGATCCAGCTCAGAAAGCAGGGTGAAGACATGCGAGATTTTTCTGAGAACTCCTGGGGAAGTGGATTTGAGGGGGAGGGGTACTCACGATGGGAATTAAGTCAGTTTAAGAGATTTACAGAGTAATATGGGGATTAGTGTCTGGGTGCTGCGGGATGGTTTGGTGGCTGTCGATGCAAAATGGGACTCATGGCTTCTGGGACTCACCGAGAAGGGGGCTCATTCATCCTCGCATCTCTTCATAGCCTGCTTCTCAGGCCAGTATCAGGTGCCTGATAGGTAGCCCTACAGGTCTGCAATGCTGTGAGACTGTGGTACTCAGGTATCCCTGAAGCACGCAAATCTCTCCGGAGTCCCTTAAATCCCACTGAGAGCTGTGTAAAGGTCTGGATGGGGCAAATTTTATAAACAACAACAAGAAAAACAAACATGTGGCTCTCTAGAGCTAGATTCTCAAAGTTTGGTCCCAGGCAAGCAGCAGCAGTGTCGCAGTGTCGGCAGCATTCCCTTAAAACGTGTTAGAAAAGCAGATTCTCTGACCCCACCAGGCTTGCTGCCCAAAGAACTCCAGGTGGGTTTTAACTAGGCCACCAGGCACCTTTCATGTTCACTAAGGTGTGAGGCCCACATGAGCTTAGAGTTACAGCTGAATTTTTTTTTTAAATGTAATTTTACTGATTTCAGAGAGAAAGGGAGAGACTGAAACATGGACTGGGGCCCACAAACCCAGGCATGTGCCTTTGTTGGGAATCGAACCCAGAACCCTCGAGTCCACAGGCCAACGTTCTATATACACTGAGCCAAACTAGCTAGCGTGATACAGCTGACTTTGACCTTCTTCTTATAAGAAGACCCTAAAATCACAGAGCATGAAGATCGAAAACGCTTTCCCAAGTATCTAGTCTCGCCTTGAAACGTACATATGGAGGACCCCAGCTACAGAAGAGTGGGACTGGTCCAAGCTATCCTTCCCAGGCTGAAATTACAACTCCAAATCACACTCCAGAGCCTGAAAAAAAAAAAAAAAAAAAAAAAAAGGTTGTTTACACACAGAGTTGTAGTCTTTTCTTTTTTCTTTCTTTTCTTTTTTAAGTGGAGATTGATACTGTGTTTCCTTTGACTCAAGTCGGCTCAACACGATCTGCTTTCCCTCGAGCTCTTTGGGGAGCTGCAGGGGTGCAGCTTCCGAAGGCAGACCTCGCGCGCTTGGCCGAGGAGCGCACAGCCTCCGCCGGCCCAGGAGGCCGGCTCCCCGGCAGCCGGGCGAGCCTGCGGCGGCCCCGTTCTCGCTCTTTGCCTTTTCCAACTCACTTGCCTCCGGCGAGAGGCGGGCAGCCGACCTCTGTGCGCGCTGGAGACCAGCTCCCTCTGCTTCTGCAGAGGAGGTTTAGCCTTAATTTCTGTGACAGATGGAGTTGATAGTCTCTCCACGGAAAGGGGAGGAAAAAAGCGCCAGTTTTTGACAGGCCGCAGACGCCCGCTGCCTCTGGTGGTCGAAGGCTGCGTTGCGCCGCAGTTAAGGTCGTTCGCCGTGTCCCGCGCCGCCGGACAGCTTCCCCTGAGCATTATGAGAAGTTGAAATATACACTTGATTATAATAATAAACCTTGGGGAAACGTCTCAGTTCATCCCCTTCCCTTTTATGCTGTGGCTGCAGCCAGAAGGTACTGCTGAGCATCCCTAAATATTTCTAATGCTACCATTTTTCTCATCACAATCGTGTCAGTGCCTTATAGTTCCAAAATATTCATCCGGTTGATTGGATTTATCTTGCCATTGACCACGATGCCTGGCTCCATCCAGGGCCATACTTGCCAGGTCGGCAAATGTGGACCACGTGCTGGGAAGAGGGGGAAGGAGGGAGGGGGGCTGTAAATATCTCATCAGGATCCCCCCTAACTTAACTGCGTGCCTCTTTCTTCTGTGCGTGTTTAATAAGTCTCAAAGTCCCACAATTTTAAATTCTGATCTCCCGCCTGTGATGATGATCAGGAGGACCCAGAGATGGGTAACTCCAAAAACAAATCGAATTCTGGAGCCTGAACGAAGGCACAGATGGGGGGGTTCAGGAAGAATTCATGCCATCACTCCCTCCCCTCTCCCCCCAATCCCATCCCCAAATAAAGTTTAAAAGAACCAAACAAAAAAAAGCCTGTGGCCGGTTGCAAACAACTGCCCCTAAAACCCTGATGGCTGGTTCTGAGCGCAAGCTGCGGCTCCATCCCCGAGCCTCCTTAAGAGGAGGCGGAGCTCCGGGCCTCTGTCAGGCTCCCTAAGCCCTTCCTTTCAAGCCCTGAAAGCCTGAATGCGCGCTGCCCACCGCCC
>PVJN01044887.1:0-17121 GCA_004026805.1 Lasiurus borealis | reverse complement strand
TTCAAATGGTAATTCCTCATAGGTATTTCCAAACAATTAAATCCTGCCACTTTAAGAAAATCAGAACAAGATAATTTAAGAAAAAGCAAAATACCACACCAAAAAAAAAAAAAAAGCCTTAGAGACAGATCTTCACTTCCTGATCATACTTGGAAAATTAGAGAAATTGAACTAAAACTTAACTACAATTCAGAATGTAATTTGCCAACAGCGGGGTGAGGGCATGAGTAGGAGAGGTTGGGGGGGAGTTAATAGGGGATGAGAACACATATATAATACCTTAATCAATAAAGAAATTTTTAAAAAAAGAAAAGTACCCTGAAGTAGAGAAATGATGAAAATAGATATAGCATACCTATATAATTATATTTTATGCTGCCATTAAAATATGTTTATAAAAAAATGTAATTTGCCTTGCTTTATTCCTAGTTATTAGTTTTCTCCAAAATCCAGAGTTTCTGTGTCACGACAAATAATAATACAAAATATATTTTTCCTCAAAAACACACAATTTACTGATGCATAATATATTCACCTCTTGGTGTCTATACACTCTGCCATTTAACAAATCCATCTTTCTAAAAACTGACTTAATACTAGAAGTTTATCTTTTCCTACCAGACATATCTAATTAAAAATATGCAACTTAGAGTATACAGTACATATGCCCACCTTAAATACCACATGACTGGCCCACGAGCCAGCGCCTTGCATACCTTACTGGTGGAGGCCTTGTAAGTAGTCTTCAGCTTCTGAGAAAGCTGGCTGGTACTGTGACTGGCTGTCGAGACAGAGAATCGACAATCAATAGAGCCATACAACTAAAGAGCCACCAACTTTCAGAGCTGGGATATAACTGCAGTCAGTAATGGGATCATCCATTTCACATAGGAAAACAGTGCAATTGAGAGGGTTTGTCTGTCCATGCAGATATGGGGACAACAGGCAATTCCTTCTTTCCTCTGTGCCTACACCTAAATTATAGACTCAAGTAGTGCTGATCACAAAAATCAATGAATTATGTCCTACATTAAATTCCAAATTCTCCCCATGTAATCTGCAGGGCACCATTCACAAATACCCGCCTTACCTTTAGTTTTCAGTTGGCCCTTACTCAGTTCTGCCCCATCGATAACTTGTCCTTCAGCAGCTAAACGCTCATTAAGAGTCTCAATTTCTCTACGTACTGAAAATAAAAAAAAAAATTTATGTTAAAATGTGTCTAGCTGGTTTGGCTCACTGGATAGAGCATCAGCCTGGAGACTGAAGAGTCACAGACTCAATTCCAGCCAAGGGCATATGCCTGGGCTGCAGACTCTCTCCCCAGTGGGGGGCATGCAGGAGGCAGCTAATCAATGATTCACTCTCTCTCCCTTTCCTTTCCTCTCTGAAATCAATTTTTTAAAAATGTTGTTTAAAAAAAAGAGTTAAAATGTATACGTTTTGTTTAAATATACTGAACACTTCCAAACGTTGAGCACATAAAAATGCTATATATTGGTATTTTCTAAACAAAGACCTGAATAATATCTTATAAACAAATCACAGTTTATAGAGTTCTTAAAAAATTCCTTCTCATGACTCCAGAAGGAACACAGCTTTGCCCACACCTGATTTTAGTCTGCAGACCTGTAAGGTAATAAATTGTGTTATTCAAAGCCACTAATCTTAACATGGCAGCAAAAAGAAAACAAGTACAGTGGTGAATGTCCATCCACAAATTTGACTCTCAAGGACCTTTAAGTGAAAAGTTAGAAAAGTATATTAAGAGAGGAAATACTCACATTCTAAATTTTCAATATAAAGGTTTTCAAATTCTCTTTCTATTTGACCAAACAGTTCCAAAAGTGTACTGCGAACTGAGGAAGGCAGTTTAGAATCCTGTAGAAAAAGATTTTGTTTAAAATGCATAAATGAATGACAAACTCTGATACCAAGTACCAATATATTTTTTTCCAAAGTGAATTATCTTTGATCTTAAGCTTTTATATCTTTAAATGTTTTATTTCTTATACATAAAATGCTTACAGAACTTAAAGTCTCAAGTTTCTATAGATAAAACTAAAATCAAATTGTACAAATGGTTATCCAGGATAATATGGGATTCAAGAATAAGCATTTCCGCCCTAGCAAGTTTGGCTCAGTGGATAGAGCATCAGCCTGTGGACTGAAGGGTCCCAGGTTGAATTCCGGTCAAAGACACATGCCTGGGCTGTAGGCTCCATCCCCAGTGGGGAGCATGCAGAAGGCAGCCAATCAATGACACTCTCTCATCACTAATGTTTCTATCTCTCCCTCTTTTTTCCTCTCTAAAACCAATAAAAATACATTTAAAAAAAAAAAGAATAAGCATTTCTTCAAAATAACATAATTGTTTTTTTACAAGGGAAGAAAAAAGCCTACCTTATTTTAAAAATTTCAGATTTATAGAGAAGGTATGCAGTTCTCATAAATAAAATTATATTATGTCCTGGCTGAGGTGGCTCAGTTGGTTGGAGTACTGTCTCATATACCGTAAGGTCATGGGTTTGCTTCCTGGCTTAGGACCTAGGTTACAGGTCAATCCCTAGCTAGTCAGGAAGCATATGGGAAATAACTGACCCATGTTTCTCTTTCTCTCTTCCTGTCTCTATAAAATTAATGACTATATATTTGGGTGAGGATTTTTTTAATTACATTATAAATAGCCTTTAAATTCTATCATGTGGTATTATAAATTAATTTTAATAAGTTATATATTAAGAGAAATTGTGCCTTATAGAATCCTCATGTCCACTGTAACTCTATGTATTATCTAAAAGATTATCATGAGGAGAGAAAAAAGAAAAATTTCACCTATAAAAGCAAAACTTATCTCAATTAGCCCTAAGTAGTTTGGATCAGTGGATAGAGCATCAGCCTGCAAACTCAAGAGTCCCAGGTTCGGTTCCAGTCAAGGGCATGTACCTTGGTTGCGGGCACATACCCAGTGGGGAGTGTGCTGGAGACAGCTGATCAATGTTTCTCTCTCATCGATGTTTATAACTGTCTACCCCGCTCCCTTCCTCTCTTTAAAAAATCAATAAAATATATTTTTTTTAAAAAACTTATATCAATTAAATGAAAACATTACCATGTAAGTTCCCAGTTAGCTCCTGGTGCCTGCGTGCCTTAGCATGTGCTCTAAACACCTCCAGTTCCGTCTAAACCTCATGGGAAGTCAGTGGGAAGAAGCAACATCTCAGCTAAATTTTTAGGTATGATAAATGAGTAAGCAGTGCCCTAGGCACCAACTATGTTCACAAGCATTTACCTTCCAGACACTGCTAATAACAGGGAGACTGACACAGTCTACATTCTATTGTAATTTCCTAAGGACATGACCTATTGTGTAGAGTATCTTCTATGTGACCTCTCCCTTCCCAGCACTTAAGAGAATTCTTAAGCAAAATTCTTAATAAGTATTTCTTTAAAAAAAGGTTTTAATACTTTAATTGCTGATCCAGTAATTTTCTAAGTGGTTTTTTAAATTATTTGCAGAACAAACTTTTTGATGTTTAGTGAGTTGCAAATATATATAACGTTTATTAAATTCCTTCACATTAACTTCTTAGGAAGTCAAGGATTTTAGGCAAAATGATCTCTAATGACATAAGCATTTTAGCAGTATAGTTTGAAGTAATCACAGAATGCTCAAGTAAATTTTACAAGCTACTTGATAATATGTGAAGCCTTGTTTATAAGCTGAATCTGACAGAACTGGTTCACGCAGCCTCTCTCAATACCCCTCTAAAATACCAATGAAAAAAACATGAAAAAAAATAATAAAAACTTAAAGTAACAATGAAAACTAAACAACTAAACTAAACTAGCACAATACTTAACATACTGTCTGCCCCGCCTCATGGCCCTTGACTAGTCTCTTCCCTCTCCGTGCCATGTCCTTGCAGAACCCCTCATTCAGTTAGCCCTCCTCAGAGTGTCATTTGGAAGCTTTTCTGACTTCCAAGGCCCAATCTCCTCTTATGTCTATCAATTCCAACTCACCTACACCCACAATGTTTAAGATCCTTATTCAGCCACTGAAATGTTACATTTACTTAAATAGTAAACACCTCTTAAAATGTAATTGTAATGGAGATAAAACTAAGATGTCAGTGTTAATGTCACTTTATAAAATAAAGACAACCAAGAAGCAAGGTACAGTGAAATGAGAATTTTTCCACTAGAGGGCAAGAGGCCTGACTGAGCTCCTCCTGATCTTTCCCAAAAACTTTCCTAGTGCCATTTGACTTCACAGACCCTGAATTGAGGAATTTAACTTATAGTATCACCTGAGAAAACTCCTAACAGAAAAACTAATTCAGTAAAGCTTGTAAAGGAATTTACATTTTACCACAGCAGCACGTATATGGATAAAGGATGACCCTCAATGAATGCTCCATGAGCACAGATTCAGTAGCCCTCTGCAACTACAAACTTCTCATCCCTGAGCTAATAAGCACAGCTTCCTAAACTACTTCCAACTCATGAATCTAAGAGGTAATTTAATAGTTTCTTCACATTGATCTTCACTATTGACAGTGCTCCCCCACAAACTCAAAGAGCATGAATGTAACCTCCTCTAGAAAATGATAACCTATTGTTCAACTCAAACCTCCTGGTAAAATCAAACACCTATGCTCTCAGACCCCTCTCCTTACAGCCATTAAGACAACTGCTTGCCCCCACACCACTGCTACCATCCTCCCACTGCTGAACCAAGCAAAGCACCTCACACCAGCCTTTCAGGACATTGGACTCATCGACAAGTAGGCACCATCTAAGGAACACTGGCGACACCACGATGAGGGCCGGGAGCAGTGCTAGGCTGTGCAGGTTGGAGGGCTCTGAATGGCCTTCACAAAAGGTTACCCTGAGATGCAATTACCCATGGTGCTACATCACAATGGAGGGCAGGCACTCAGAGGCCAAAAGAAGAATATACATACCTCATATGGCAGTTCATGCTAGGAAATGCTGGCAAAGATTATAGACTTTTTCATTGCTAGAAATGTAAATATATCTAACAATTAAAAAAACGTATCTTAGTAGTGGCCAACGTGGCTCACTCAGTGGTAGCATATCGTCCCGTATACTGAAAGGTCAAAGGTTTGCTTCCCAGTCAGGGCACATACTTAAGTTTGTGGGTTTGATCCCCAGTCAGGGCGCATAGAGAAGCAACTGATCAATGTTTCCCTCTCCTTTTCTCTCTCTCTCTAAATCAAATTTTTTTTTAAAAAGTATCATCAGGCAAGAATTGAAAAAAAATATTATCGTAAACTATTTATCTGCACTGACCAACATGGTAGCCAGTAGCTCCATTTGACTACTTAAATGTAAGTTAAAATTTTTTAAATTCCTCAGTCACAGGAGACACCTAAGACTTCCGGCTGCCATATCTGATAGCAAAGATCTAGAACATTCCATCATACAAGGTCCACTGCACAGTTCTGGTTCAAACTCTTTCCTAAGAGTTATGGGCTGGGTTCCCACAAACTCATATGCAGAAGTCCTGACCCTCCTGTATCTCAGAACATGACTTTATTCAGTTAGTGATTTAGGTAAAATGGGGTCCCTGGGGTATTCCTAATCCAATCTGACTAGTGCCCTTATCAGAAGGGGAGATGAAAACACAGATACATACAGATGGACAACCATGTGAAGACACAAGTAGGAAACAACCATCTAAGCCAAGGGGCCTCAGGAGAAACTGCCCATACCTCGATCTGCAACTTTCAGCCTCTAAGACTGAGGGAGAATAAAGTTCTATTAAGTCCCCTCAGTCTATGTGGTACTTTGTTACTACCACCCAAGCTCACTAACACACTAAGAATATCAAACCCATTTTGGAGGCTCCTTAAAGTCTATGGTTTTTATTTCCAATACTGTTAAAATGTAGTTTCTTTTATAAAGCAGAACAAGGTATTTGTTCATTTACTTATCCATTCCATACGTATTAACAGGATTCTAACTGAATATTCACTAAGTGACAAGCAATTGCACTGGATTCTGAGTGTGCTACCCTCTTAGAAGCTACATACATCATAGAGGCCCAGAAATCAGAGTCCCAGGCACAGTTCTAATAAGATCCAATATTCCAATGAGCCAATTTCTCAGTTTCAGCTTTATTTTCCTGTTATATTATGGCTGTCAAATTAGTTATAATTGTGAAGGAATGGTCACAACACTATATGTATGTGTGCTTCTCTACATGCTTACCTATACTATTAAGAATATGTATTACATATAGTTATAATCTATTTTATTATCAAATATACTTATAAGTTTCACAATACCTTTAAAAACTAACATATTTTTGTCATAATAAAGGAACTAGAAAAAGTGTAAGAAAACTTAGCCTTATCAACAAAATATTAGTTCATCTGATCAAAAGGGACATCAAGTAAATAGATGATACAATCACTACAGAAAACTCAGAAGAAAGCCAAGAAAACATATTGAAAGTCCTGATTCCAGAAACTCTCCAGAAAACAGAAAGAGCACTGAAATAATACCTGATTCTCCTTTTCTTGAGACTGTTAGACAACTAAAACTGCACTGTAGAATAAAAACTGTACTACAGAACAGCACAAAGAAGAAAAACTGATCCAAACTGTCACACCCACTTTTTTTAATTACTATATATTGTAAAAACATTAATGCGGGGCCCTTGCTGGTTTGACTCGGTAGAGAGAGCATCGGCCTGCAGACAGAAGGGTCCTGGGTTTGATTCCAGTCAGGGCACATGCCGGTTGCAGGCTTGTTCCCCAGGAGGGAGCATGTAGAAGGCAGCCAATCAATGATTCTCTCTCACCATTGATGTTTCTATCTCTCCCCCTCTCCCTTGCTC
The DNA here is from genome assembly GCA_004026805.1 of Lasiurus borealis. NCBI lineage: Eukaryota > Metazoa > Chordata > Mammalia > Chiroptera > Vespertilionidae > Lasiurus > Lasiurus borealis. Next base: position 10,250 of record PVJN01044887.1, on the reverse strand, counting down.
TCTGAAATCAATAAAAATATATTTTTAAAAAATACAAAAAACATAACCTTGGAATTGAATCTTGTCACTGTGTAGGCTACTGTATTTGACAGTTTTATTTGGGGGAGGGAAGTTAGGTTTGTTTTGTTTTTTTTTGGTAACCCACACTTTTTCTCTACTTTAGAGACCTGTGTATGTTTGGCTATTTCTGGAACATTACAATCATGTCAACACTAACTTACTTGTCCTTCTAACATTTCTCTTGGCAAACCCGTCCTCTCCTGTTCAGAGCTGTTAGTTCTTCGGATAGAAAGGCTATGAGATTTGCGTTTCTGTTTTGCTTGGCGAGCAGTTGAACAGCTCCCGCTTTCTGTGGGCATTACTTCTACAAGGTGATATCCTGGTCACTCCTGCAATAAGCTAGACAAAAGAAGGAAAAACAAGTACTTTATTTCTGATTACAGCAAACTGAACTGAAGGAAAAACAGTGGACAAGATAATGACTACTTTTAATTCCAAACTTCCTACTATGGTTGACTATATAATTTAGAATATGACAAATTAACATTTTAAGGTAGAAACCACACACACATCCTTTGTTAAAAAGGTAATTTTTTATCAAATTTCATTAACATGTTTTAAAAATCAAATAGCAACAAAGACTTTAAAATACAGAACAACTCTCCCTTAACCAGCTTTCCCCAGACTCAATCTACTCCCCAGGGGAACCAATTCTAACTGCATGTCTTAGACAAGGGGTGGGGAACCTTTTTTTTGCTTGGCTATTTATTAACATCATTCCAGGGCCATCCAAAATTATCAACCTAAAATTAGTCTTCTATATTTGATCAAACATTTAATTAACCAATCCCTAATGCCTGACAAGGCCAGACCCAATGATTTCTCAGACCTTATACAGCCCAAGGATCACATGTTCCCCACCTATACTAGACTATAGATTCTAGAGCAGCAATTTTCAACCCATGTGCCACAAGAAGTTTTAAAAGATGTAATACTAGTCAGGAGCACTGACCTCTTTTTCCTTAGATTGTCAAATTTAAAAAATGACAATAGCCAACACAACAGCCATCCCATGTGAATGTCTGCAGGGCATGGCCACCCCACCCCTGCTGCCCAGAGGCTCCCCACAGCCCAGAAGCCCATCCTGGGCTGGGAAATGCATTTCTCAGGAACTCTGATAAAGGGCTTCCTTCCTCTTTCTCTGCTAGCTTTCACCCCAGTGCCTCCATCACCAGCCCCTCCTGTCACACTATCCTCCATCCCCCTCCCCCCTGGCTACCCCGATTTGACCTTGCCCTGGAGACAGGGGCCCCTCCACTCTGCTCAGCTTGCCGCTTGCCAGTTCCTTCTCTTCTGCAAGCATTCCGCACCAGGGCCTGGCCAGAGGCCCATCCTCGGCCTGGGGCAGAACCTCTCTCAGAGAGAAAGAGAGAGGGATAGAGAAACATCAATGATGAGAATCATTGATCGGCTGCCTCCTGCATGCCCCCTATTGGGAATCGAGCCCACAACTGGGCATGTGCCCCTGGCTGGAACTGAACCTGGGAATCTTCAATCAGCAGGCCAACGCTCCATCCACTGAGCAAACCGGCTAGGGCTAAAACCTGTCTTTTCATTCTAACATGATTTTTCACAAAGCAAAATGTTTTAATTTGATGAAATCCAACTGACCAATTATTTTTCTATAAATCATACTTTGAATCTAAGAACTTTTCACCAACCTTAAATCCCAAAATTTTTCTCATTTTCTTTTTTTTTTTAATATATTTTATTGATTTTTCACAGTGAGGAAGGGAGAGGGACAGAAAGTCAGAAACATCGATGAGAGAGAGACATCAATCAGCCGCCTCCTGCACACCCCACACTGGAGATGTGCCCGCAAGCAAGGTACATGCCCCGGACGGGAATCGAACCCAGGACCTTTCAGTCCGGTCTCAGCTCATTATTTATACACACACACACACACACACACACGGCTCATTATTTATACACACACACACACACACACACACACACACACACACACACACATATACTAAAGGCCCATGCACAAAATTCGTGCACACAGGGGAGAAGGAGTGGCCCTCAGCCCAGCCTGCACCTTCTCCAATCTGGGACCTTTCGAGGGATGCCCAATTGCCTGTTTAGGCCCAATCCCACATACAACTGCCCGTTTAATGAGCAGTCAGACATCCCTCTCATAATCCAGGACTGCTGGCTTCCGTTTGCCTGCCTGCCTGCCTGTCCCTAACTGTTTCTGCCTGCCAGCCTAATTGACCCTAAGCTACTTCCCTGCCAGCCTGATCGATGCCTAACTGTCCTCCCCTGCCAGCCTGGTCATGCCTAACTGTCCTTCCCTGCAGACCTGGTTGTCCCCAACTGCTATCCTCTGCTAGCCAGGTTAACCCTAACTGCCCTCCCTTTTAGGCCTGTTCCTCTACAAATGCCCTCCCCTGCAGGCCTGGCCATCTTGTGGTAGCCATCTTGTGTCCACATGGGAACGGACATCTTGTGTTTCAGTGACAGTCAATTTGCATATTACTCTTTAATTATATGATTATTAAATTCAGAGAGGAAGGGAGGAGAAAGAAATATCAACCATGAGAATCACTGATCAGCTGCTTCCTGCATGCCCCCTACTAGGGATGGAGCCCAAAACCTGGACATGTGCTCTTGGCGGGAATCAAACCTGGAACCCTTTAGGCCGACACTCTATCCACTAAGCAAAACCAGCTCGGGCTCATTTTCTTCATAAATATTCTTTTTAATTTATGTGTTTTAGAAGATGTGAAGTTTAGATCAAGGTTTTTGGTTCTCGTTTGGAGTTTGTTGTTTCTACTATTATCCAATTTTGCAGCACTATAAGTTGAGGTTTACCCATTCTACACTGAACTAAGAAAGTTTGACATACTGGTCTAAAATCAATTGACTGTATTTATGTGGGATTACTTTTGAGTTCTCTATTTTGTTCCACTGATCTATGTTTCCATCCCTCTCCAATACCATTCTTGATTACTGTGCTATCTCAAAATCAGTGATTCCTAAGCTGTCTTAGCTATTCTAATTCCTTTGCCTTCCCAAATAAATTTAGAAAAATTTTTCCCTATCTACAAAAACCTGATAAAATTTTTATAGGAATTGTGCTTAATTTATTCATCACATTGGAGGTAATTGCCATCTTTATTATGTTGAGCCTTCTAAACTATGAAGTTTATTTAGATCATATTTTTTTCCTATTTTGTAGCTTTCTGCATATAAGTTCTCTATGTCTTCTCAAATTTACACTAAAATTTATATTTTTGAGCAACTTAAATATATTTTTATTTCCATTTCCACATGTTAATTGCTAGTATATAAATACAATTTATTTTTTAATATCTTGAGCTTATAGCCCATAATCCTGTTCAACTCATTAGTTTCAGATTTTTTTGTGTATAGGTTCTTTGGTTATTTCCTATGTAGACTACTATGTCATTTAAAAACAGCTTTATTGCCCTGGCTGGTTTGGCTCAATCCATAGAACATCAGCTTGCACACTGAAGGGTCCAGGTTCAATTCCAGTCAAGGGCACATGACCAGGTTTCAGGCTCAATCTCCAGTAGGGAACATGCAGGAGGCAGCCAATCAACTATTTTCTCTCATTATTGATGTTTCTCTCTCTCTCACCTCCCTTCCTCTCTGAAATCAACAAAAATATATTTAAAACAAATAAAAACAGCTTTATATCTTCCTTTCTGATCAGTGTACCTTTAGTATTTCCTTTATCTTACTGATCTGGCTAGAAATTCCAGTACTTGTTGAATTAAAGTAGTGACAATAGTCCGCCTGGATGGCTCAGTGGTTGAGCACTGATCTATAAACCAGGAGGTCACAGTTCAATTCCATGTTCAGCGTATGAGTTCAAGGCTCAATTCTGTGGTCAGAGTACATGCCCCGGTTGTGGGCTTCATCCCCAATGGGAGTTGTGCAGGAGGTAGATGATCAATGATTCTCATCATTGATGTTTCTCTCTCCCTCTCACTTCCTCTATGAAATTAATAAAAACATATTTTTTTCTAAATAGTGACAACAAAGATCCTTGCTTTGTTCTGATCTCAAGGTAAAAATATTCAGTATTTCACCATTAAATATGATGCTAACTGTAAGTTACTCTGTAAATATTGTTACCAAGTTGAAAAAGTTCTCTATTGTTTATTTTCTGAGCATTTTGGAAATGAGTGTTGAATTTTGTCATCTATCTTTCTTCATCACTTAATATGATAGTGGGGTTTTTATCTTTTTAGCCTCCTAACAAGTCAATTACACTGATATCTTATAACATGAACGTAACATCAGTTTGTTCAATGAATAAACCCCACTTGATCACAATGCACAATTCCTTGTTCTCTCTTTTTTTTCTACCTTCTTGGGTTATCTGAATATTGTGTGTGTGTGTGTGTGTGTGTGTGTGTTTTAATATATTTTTTTAATTGATTTCAGAGAGGGAGATAGAAATATCAATTATGAGAATCATTGATTGGCTGCCTCCTACATACCCCCCATGGGGGGAATCGAGCCCACAACTCAGGCATGTGCCCTTAGCCAGAATCAAACCCTTTAGTCCACAGTCCGATGTTCTATCCACTGAGCCAAACCGGCTAGGAATTACCTGAGTATTTTTTTTATTTTTTTTAATATATTTTATCGATTTTTCATGAAGAGGAAGGGAGGACAGAGAGCTAGAAACATCGATGAGAGAGAAACATCAGCTGCCTCCTGCACACTCCCCATTGGGGATGTGCCTGCAACCAAGGTACATGCCCTTGACCGAAATCAAACCTGGGACCTTTCAGTCCGCAGGCCGACGCTCTATCTACCCAGCCAAACGGGTTTCGGCCTGAGTATTTTTTTATTTCATTTTGATTTATCTATAGTATAGTTTCAGTATATCTCATTGTTACAACTTTTTCTAGTGACTATTGTAGGCATTACATTACATTTTCATAACATATCCCAGGCTACTGATTATCAACATTCTACCAGTTCATGGTGAAGTATAGAAACCTTACCTTCTTCATGTCCTCTGCCCACCCCCATTTCTATCATCTTAAAGATTTCCTCTACAAAGAGAACCACAGTTATTCTTCAACCTTCAAAAGGATGTCTTCTGTATTTACCAATGTTTGTTCTTTCCATTGTTAATTCTTCCTTCCTGATGTTCCCACATCCCTTATGTCATTTTTCTGTTTAAAGAACTTCCGCTATCTTTTATTTTAGGGTAGGCCTGCTGGGGACAAATCATGTGAAGGATGTTTTCCCTTAATATATTATTCTGAGTTGACAGTTATTTTCCTTAAGTATTTCCTTCTGCCATCCATAGTTCCTAATGAGAAATCATTGTAATTAAATTTGTTTTTTCACTATAGGTAAAGAGACATATTTCCCTCTCACTGCTTTTTTGTCTCTAATTTTCAGAAGTTTGACTATGATTGTCTTAGCATAGATTTCTTTGAGGTAATCCTACCTAGGTACCACTAAGCTTCTTGAAACTATACGTTTATGGCTTGACAAATTAGGTAACATTGAGCCAGTATTTCTTCAAATATATTTTGAGCCCGACTATCTTTTCTTTCTGGGACTCTGATGACAAGAATGATAATAGGTCTTTTGTTTTGTTTTTCAAATATATTTTATTGATTTTTTATAGAGAGGAAGAGAGAGGGATAGAGAGTTAGAAACATCGATGAGAGATATCGATCAGCTGCCTCCTGCACACCCCCCAATGGGGATGTGCCCACAACCAGGATACATGTCCTTGACCGGAATTGAATCTGGGACCTTTCAGTCCACAGGCTGACACTCTATCCACTGAGCCAAACCGGTTTCAGCTAGATAGGTCTTTTGTTAAAGCCCTACAAGTCCCTGAGATTATTTTTCCAGCCTATTTTCTGTTTATTCAGTTTGGGTAATTTTTATTGTCTTCAAGTTCACTGAATCTTTCCTGTGCCTTTTCCATTCTGTTATTGAGCCATCCACTGGTTTCATTTATTCTATTATTCATTCTGAAATTTCCATGTTCCTTCTTTTATCCTGTATTTTCTTCCTAATATTTTCTATTTTATTTGTTTCAAGTGCTTGTAATTAATCATTAAAATATTTTTATTACTGCTTTAATATCCTTGTCAAATAATTGTAACATCTATCATCGCTGTCGTGCTGTCAGGTGACTTCTCATTCTCAAGTGAAGATTTTCCTGATTCTTCGTGTGACATGTGATTTTTGATTGAAGCCTCAACATTTTGGCTATTATGTTATCAGACTTCAGATCTGACTAAAGTCTTCTATTATGGCAGGTCTCTGCTGGCACTGCAAGAAGCAAGTAAAGATGAGCACTACCTTATTTCTGCCAGGTGCATATTGAAGGTAGAAGGAAACTGGGGCTCCTCAGACTCAATTGACCCTATACCACCCTGGCTAAACAAGGATTTCCTAGTCACTACACCTTATTCGGCCTCGTTACCACTGAGTGTGATGAAATTCCTGACTCTATTAGGATTCCTCTGGCGCCACCCCAGAAGGAAGAGAGGTGGATGTGCTTTGTTGCCACCCTGCAGAAATGAGACTCCCAGCCCTTCACCTGGTCTTCTCTGATACCATCCAGCAGAGTGTCACCTCAATATAATAGTAGTTATTAAGGGTAAAAATCTAGTTTCCCCATCTGGCTTTTGACAGCAAGAGTGAGGGTGAGGGTTCCAGTTCTCTTAAAGTGTTCTGTCTGGTGGGATCTCCGTCTCCTGGTCTCGCAGCTAGAAAGCACTTTTTCTAGGGGCTTTTTGTCTGAACACTTTGCTGGGTTCTTGGCTTTTCCAGTCTCAGTCTGGGACATGTAGGGAAAAAAAAAATCCAGGGAACTAATTTCTGTGTCACTTCTCAGGTCCATATATACCCAGTCAGTCTACTTCCTTATCTCCACCTTTTAGTCTTCTATATGTTTTATCTGTAATGTTCAGTGTTTTTAGCTTAAGGAAGAACAAGAACAGTATTTCTGTTCCATCTTTCCAAAAATTCAAAGCCAGATCACCTTTTGTGTCTCACATTGAATTGTGCAGGCCTTGTAAAATGGCAACAAGAAAGTCTCACTTTACAACACAGGCAGACATTCAAATTGATCAACTCTAAATGTTTAGGTTTAAAATTTATTAACATTTTCTGTAGCATTATATAGACAAAATGTAACTCAGCCCTAGTCCATGTGGCTCAATTGAACATCATCCTGTACACCAGAAGGTAGCCAGTTTGATTCCCAGTCAAGGCATTTAACCCAGATTTTGGGTTTGATCCCAAGGCAGGGTTCATGCAGGAGGCAACCAATCGATGTTTCTCCCTCTCCCTCTCACTTCTTCTCTCTTTAAAAGTCAATAAAATATATTTTTTAAATGTAGCAATCTTTAATACATCACACTTTATTTCACCTGACAATTTTGGCTTTCCATTGAATAACATTCTGCTTCCCTTAGAAATATCAGTCAATGTATTATCAGCATAGTTATTAATAAAGGATCTATTAACAGTAGAACTGGAGTTCTTAGGGTACTGCGAGGAAAAGACTTTCCTGAGGATCCCATGAAAGGATGGGGTTTCATGAAAAACTTTATTGATAATGTAAAATTATAGGAGTTCCTCTCCAAGGTCCCATCTCCATCTACCCTGCCATGGAAAAAGTCCAATCTTGTCTTCAGCAGGGCCAGAATAGGCCACTGCCCAGCATTTCTGCTCCATATTCAAGTCCAGTCCAGTTCAGCATCTGGCTAGCTCAGCTTGTGTTCCCAGCTGCAGTCCATCAGATGTGGTGTCTGCATGGCCATGGCCCATGCAGCTGCGTAAGGTCACATGGAGAAAGAACAGGCCAGCGCACAGGTTAAGTGTGGGTCACAAAGCAAGTAGGAAAAGAGAATAAGAGCCAGGGAACAAGAACAAACAAGAGGGAACTCCTTAGGGATTTTAATTTTCCAAGATTTCACGCACTTCTGATGGGGTCCATCCACTAGTCAAACCATTGTTCCCCAAGCCAGACTGACAGGCCAGCACCTTCCCTATGTCACCTGGACTTCACTGCACATGCACTCATCTTGCTTTTCCCACCAACAATCCAGTACTAGGATGGGGATGGAAGGGGTGTTAATTCCCTTGGAGGGACAATGCTTTGATTCCTAAGAGTGTAAGTTCTAGTTTCCTGGTAGCACAAACAGGCCTCTGCTTCCCAGCTGAATATGCTCAAAATGCTCAAAAATGTCTGACTCTCCCTTTGCTCACTTCTTTTATTAATATTACTACCTAACAAGTTGAAGTATAAATTTTGTCACTTCAAATATTTAGTGGAACGCATGTAAATAATTCAGTTAAGTTAAACACCTCACTCAGAATGAAATCCATAAAGTTCCAACGTAAATGATAACTACTGGAAAAGGTTTCCTTTGACCACTAGTCTTAGTACTTCATGACCCTTACTCACATTTGTACTAAAATCTTATTTGTGGTTTTCTTACTCAATGAATGCTTCCCTGCTGCACCGTCAACAACGTGAGGACTGGAGTATGGCTATTTGAATTCACTACTGTATTTGTAGGGCCTACCATGTTGCCTGACAAAACAATCCTCAAACAATTGATAAATGTATAAGTGAATGAATGAATGAATGAATGGATGGATGGATGCATCTACGGTACCACTGATTAGCCGTGTAGTAACCTTTGTCAAGTAACTTGACCACCTTCCTAAAGCTTAGTTTTATCGTCTTTAGTATATTTTCTTATTGATTTTTTTACAGAGAGGAAGGGAGAGGAATAGAGAGTCAGAAACATCGATGAGAGAGAGACATTGATCAGCCGCCTCCTGCAACCAAGATACATGCCCTTGACCGGAATCGAACCTAGGACCTTTCAGTCCACAGGCCAACGCTCAGTTTTATCATCTTTAAAGCAGGGATAATAATAGCACTTATTTCATTAAAGTAATTCATCAAATATTTGTTGTACATCATCTCGGTAATAGGAATACAGTAGTGAACAAAACAGACTTGGTCCCTACCTTCAGGATGCATAGAGTTGGATTTTAAGCCAGATATTAAACGCAGGATCTCATAACTTATTAACTACAGCAATTGTAAATTATGATGCATACTATGAAAGAAATATATAGGTATTATGAGAAGACCAGATATTAGCTAAAGTTAGGAAGGGCATTCTGAGAAACTCATTTAAATTGAGACTGAAGAATTAGTAAGAATTAACCCTGTGGAAAATAGAGAGGGATAGGAACAGTACAAGCAATTGCCCTGAGGTGGGAATAAGACTGGTTTATCAGAGATACTAAAGATAGGTAATGTTGCTAAAACATAGTGAACAAAGAAGAGAATGGTGGTACAAGATAGGCTGGAGATACAGGCTTAGTTTGTTCTTTTACATCAAAATTTTATGCTAAAATATAAGGACAGTACTTAAAAGTTTTAAGCCAGTAAGTGACACTAAATTTGCATTAAAAATCAGTCTGGCTGCTGTGTGAAAAATACACGAAAATAACAGGTGACTAGGAATGGAGAAGCTAGTCAGAAAGTTATTGAAGCATTCTAGGCCAGTGGTTGGCAAACTGCGACTCTCGAGCCATGGTTTGCGTTCTGTTGACTAATGAGTTTGCCGACCACTGGGATAGGGCTTAATCACAAGGAACAGCCTGTAATTATTTGAATGGAGAGTCTAGACCAGTGGTTCTCAACCTGTGGGTCGCGACCCCTTTTGGGGTCGAACGGCCCTATCACAGGGGTCGCCTAAGACCCTCAGAAAACAGAGATATTTACATCATGATTCATAACAGTAGCAACATTACAATTATAAAGTAGCAATGAAAATAATTTCATGGTTGGGGGTTACCACAACATGAGGAACTGTATGCAAGGGTCGCGGTCTTAGGAAGGTTGAGAACCACTGGTCTAGACCATCGGCAACCTCATTAGTCAACAAAACGGCAAACGGTGGCTCATGAGCCAAAGTTTGCAGACCACTGGTCTAGGCGATAAATAATTGCAGTAAGATTAGAGGGTAAACGGATTCAAGTGGGAAGAAAAGAGGTTATCAAGGAGAGCCCTATGTTCTGAGGAAAGAGGTAGGTGAAATGGAGGCCAAAACATTGACAAGAGACAGATTTGGAGAAGTAATCAAGAACTAATTATTGAACGTATTATATTTGCAATGCTGTTGAATATCTAAAATACAGTA
>PVJN01044886.1:0-17137 GCA_004026805.1 Lasiurus borealis | reverse complement strand
AGGAAGTGACAGGGGAGTGTGTGGACGGTGTGTGTGTGTGTGTGTGTGTGTGTGTGAATGAGTGCGGACAGTCTGATCCCCAGGAGAATCAGAGGCTGGCAGACCAGGCTCTTCTGGACCAGGAGCCCTACCACCGCTGTGGGCACTCCCCGGCAGGGAGGCTCGAACAGGGAGCCCACTCCATCTTGAAGGGAAGAGCGGCCTCCTCTAGGAACTCATCAGCACCACCAGCCAGACTGGCCAAGGACACTGCTCGAGACCCTACAGCCACACCAGCTAAAGGCCCACTACCTGGCCCACAGACCTGCAGACCCTAGGAGATCTAGCTGCAATAAAGAACATAATGGAAGGCCTCAACAGCAGACTAGGAGAGACTGAGGATCACATCAGCGAATTAGAAGACAAGGTAGGAAAACATACATGCGCCAGTGCACGTGCGCACACATACACACACACACAAACAGCACCAACTGGAAATAAAACTTAAAAAGCAGGACAGGCTAAGGGAGCATGAAAGGAAACAACATCTGCATAATAGGGATGCCAGAAGGAGAGGAAGTGGAGCAAGGAATAGAAAACCTGTTTGAAGAAATTATGACAGAAAACTTCCCTGATGTTAAAAAGAAAAAAACCATACAAGCTACAGCTCTTTCTGAAGAAGAAAGGTGATCTGGTATTTAATTAGGGTCTTAAACTTTGTAATTTCTAACTGTAATATAATGACTCTTCATCCATTATAATAAGCTTCTTCAAAATGTGATCAGACTTTTGAAAAATGTTAATGAGTTTTTAAAAGAATTCCTATAAATTGATTTTTTTTAAGTTAAAAATACTAGTAAACTGAGAACAGATCATACTTTATACCAAGGATCCCAACCTAATTTAAAAGGTGGCTACAAATAATTCTTGCTCTTTCTAATTTTACTATTAAATGCTTACACAACTCTAAGTACTGGGTGCTATTTCTCCATCCTTAGCATTTTTAACTCCCAAGATTAAAATAAACAAACAACAACAACAAAAAACACACAACATTATCTTGCTATGTAAGAGGAACTGTAATTTGTTTAATGAGGAAACTGAGACTGACATGAGAACACAGAATACCTCAAACATGAAGGTGTCCACTTCTTCTCGAATAGCCTCGTGGCTCAGCTTGTTCCCGTCATCGTCCACCACGTTTAAAAGCAGGTCGAGAAAGGCCTTGCGCTTCCTCTTGGAGGGGGCCGGGCCATTGTGATCACTTTGACGCTCTTCTTCTCTCTGTATTTCATTGGCCCGCTCGCGGATGACCTGCAGGATTTAAATGATCACATGCTTTTGGGTGGAAGTTGCTATGGCCTCTTAGTCCATTTTCCTGTGAAGATAGACCAGCTTCTTGAACTGATTTTTTTCTAAGCCTTTCCTGTTCTGTCTCACTCAACAGGAACTTAGGTTTTTGAGAAAATACAGTAAGGCTGTATTTACGATGTTATGTGATAAGATTTTAAAAAATAGGTTTAAGGTCAGGCAAATACATCATTTCCAAGGACTATTTTTTCAGCCTTCCCGACATGGGAATAGAGTAGTAGTCTCCTGAAGAGGGGCCCACCTTATGAGAAGAAGTTGCTTGGTGAAGAGAACACAATCTATCCTATCTAATAAAAGAGTGATATGCAAATTAACCATCACACTGCCATACCTACACTCCATGCCCACCAGCCAATCAGGAGTGCTTATGCAAATTAACCCCAACCAAGTTGGCTGCAGCCACAGCGAAAGCAGGATGGAGGTTTGGGTTTCCCTGGCAATGGAGGAAGCCAAACATTCCACACACCCTGGCAGGCCCAGGCCTCCACTTAAGGCTACAAAATTTCAATTATAGAAGATAAATAAATCCCAACAGAAATGGCTGCCAACTTGAATGAGCAGGAGTCATAGCTCTGCTTGAGGCTACAAAGTTTCAATTGCAGAGATAAATAAATCCCAGATATGAGGGCCTTCACTTGGGTCGCTGGGGGGGTGGGGGGGCATGGCCAGCCTTGAAACCATCACAGGCCCCTCGCCCAGGCCTCCCCACGCCCCCAGGTAATCCTCACCCTGATCTGGGAAACCTTCAGGGCAACCCAGCTGGCACCAGGCCTCTATCCTATATAATAAAAGAATAATATGCAGATTGACCTTCACTCCAACACCCAAGATTGCTGCCCCTATGTGGACACAAGATGGCCACCACAAGATGGCTTGCATGGGAGGGCAATTGGGAGAGACCAAGCCTGCATGTGAGGGTAGTTGGGAGGGATCAGGCCTACAAGGGAGGGCAATAAGGGGTGATCAAGGCTGCAGGGGAGGGCAGTTAGGGGCAACCAGGCTGTCAAAGGAGCAGGTAGGTATCAATCAGGCTGGCAGGGGAGTGGTTAGGGGGTGACCAGGCTGGCAGGCAGAAGCAGTAAGAGGCAATAAGGAAGGAAGGCAGGCAAGCAGTTGGGAGCCAGCAGTCCTGGATTGTGAGAGGGATGTCCAGTCGGTGGGATCGGGCCCAAATGGGCAGCTGAACATCCCTCGAGGGGTCTCAGACTGGAGAGGGTGCAGGCTGGGCTGAATTTCATGTACTGGGCCTCTAGTATATATATTAAAAGCCAGAGACTGTAACACCATCATGACTGTAACGATCTCAGGTCTGGTTGCTATGAAACTGTGGCCAACGATCCAACGTGATCCAGGCTGGATTGTCCCCAACACCTAATCAGGGTAGGGCTAACAGGCCAACTGCCTTGGCTGGCAGAAATTTGGGGTCTGGGGACCTTGGAGTTGCTTGGTCTCAGTCTCGGGCAGCTGCATGGCAAAGCTCTCCAATGGCAGAAGGGACCCAGGATCAGGGCAATGGAGTCGGGGATGGAAGACTTTCCTGATGCCCTCAGTAGTCCCTGTGGGTCACACACAGCACCGAGGCATCTGGTCCATTGGGAACAGCGGCAGGAATAGGGGCCACAGGGCACAGGGGGCAGTAGCACACAGGAACCAGCAGGTGGGAGGCCCCACCCGGGCTCTGACCCCGCCCACTGGGCCCAGCAACACCAGCAGGTGGGCCATGATGTGCAGACAGGAGAGGAAGCAAGCCAGGAGGGCAAGGCCCTGTGCCAGACAGAGCCCCGAGCGGTGTGGGTGGGTCCAGAGCTGGAAACTCTGTCGGGGTAGGTGGGGCTGCAGCCCCACGCCCTTTTGGCCTTGGCCTTGGAATTTAGAGGTCATTCCCATTTCAAGTGAGAGAACATGGCAGAAAGTGGCACGGCCACAGGAAGGACAGGAAATGTTTAGGCCATTTTCAGGAAACACAACTGCCACGGTCTTCAGTAACTACAAACAGATCATCTTTGGTCTTGGTTTTATAGAAGAGAAAGCAGAAACTCAGAGCCTTCCACAACACCTCACCCACTTCTCAGGCCTGACCCTGTGCAGCACTGTTCTCATTGAAAGTGAAGGATCCAAAATGTTTTTGGGTCTTTGTCATTTCAGGCAGGAAAGGATTTAGGACAGGGAACTGGTGCTTGGGGAATCATGGGGAAGCTGGAGGAGGGGGTATTAGGCTGGGCCTCCAGGAAAGACTCCCTGGCCAGCAGGAGGAGCTGCTTCCTCGGCCACAACTGAACCCCAGGACACTCTGGCACAGCTGTGACCCCGGCATCAGGAAACTGCTGTTTCCGCCACTGCCCTCCAGCTCCGACAAAACAGGTCCCTGGGCACTGCCTCTGCCACAACTGCCTGTGCACAGCCTGGTTTCCGCTGCAGAAACCTCCACAACTGCAAACACGACACCAGCAGCAAACAGCCCAACGTGCGGGAAGATGCCTCTGCTCCACTTCTGCCTTCAGAATAGTGTGCAAGTGCATCCACAGGCCAGAAACTAATTCATATCCTGAAACCTAGCTGCAAAGGAGTTTGGGCAATTTCAGACTTTTGTCTAGTAGTGAGATCTTGCCAATGTACCTCATGTGCCTGCTATTGATAAAAATGGGACCCGGCTTGTGGGGCTCAGTGGTTGAGCACCAATCTATGAAGTAGAAGGAGAGCAGTTGTGGGGGGACCAGATCTGCTAGGGAAGGCAGTTAGGAGTGACCAGGCCTGCAGGGGAGGGCAAAATGATATGATTCCTGGTCAATTTTCAGGCTTGGTCCTCAGTAGGGGTGTGCAGGAGGCAGCTGGTCAATGATTCTCATCATCGATGTTTCTATCTCTCCTTCTCCCTTTCTCTGAAATCAATAAATATTTTTAAAGTAGGGTTATGCTGTATATATGTGTTATAATGACTTTTTCACTTATAGATCGATCACTAATACTTTTCCTGTTAAAATCATCTTATGGAACATTATTTATCACTCGTTATAATTGACCTCAGAGAGAGAAGAGAGAAACATTGCTCCATTGTTTCCTGCACTCACTGGACTGGGTATGGAATCTGCAATTTGTGCATGTGCCCTGACTGGCAATCAACCCACCACTTTCTGGGACGATGCTATGCTGGTACCCCTGACCCCAAATTCCAGCCTTCAGAACTGTGAGAAAAATACATTTCTGTTGTTTAAGCAACACAAATTTATGATATTTTGTAGTGGCTGTCTGAGGTGACTAATCCTCTATACTAATAACAGGATAATACCTAATTAGATTGGGTTGACCAGATATCTTCTGACGTTCCTCTGGACAAAGCCATGGTAGTGGGGACTGAGGTAGAGGCATTTGGGGGCAATCATGCAAGCAGGCAGAGCCTTTAGGGGTGATCAGGCAGGCAGGCAGGCAAGCAGAAAGGTTAGGGCAAACAGGCAGGTAGGCAGAGGCAGTTAGAGGTAATCAGGCAGGCAGGAAGAGGGATTAAGGGCAATCAGGAAGGCAGGCAAAGTGGTTAGGGGCAATCAGGCAGGCAGGCAGGTGAGCAGTTAGGAGCCAGCAGTCCTGGATTGATAGAGGGATGACCCGGATTAGAGAGGTTGCAGGCTGGGCTGAGGAAGCCAGCATGACTAGCTTCCTCCCTAGTTTTAGATCCCCGCTGCCCATTGTCACACGGTCAGGGTCTCAGCGACCCTAGTCCCTGGCACTCACTCTCTTCCTAAGCCTGCTTTAGCCTTTTTTCCATTTCACTTACCACCTGGCATTGTATTTGTTAGTTACTGATTTTCTCCTTCATCTTCAATGTAGCAGCAAGTTTGTCTCTATTCACTCATGTATGTCCCACCTTTAGAACACTGCTCGGCCTTTGAGAAATGCCCATCAGGTATGTGTTGAATGAGTAAAACAATGGAAGCCCCTGAGCTTAACCTGGTTACACAGTTCAACTTTCTGCTTCTTTCAGGCCATGGTCCCAACCTGCCTCTGCTTTGAACGGACAGATCCCAGGCTCCGTGAAGACAAGCACCCTGTCCTCTCTCTGATTCTTCATGGAACCCCTGGTGCCTGGCACTCAGGATGCAATTTTTGATATTATCCATCCGATTTGGAATTCAGTGTTGACACTGCCATTAATGCATGAAATCTGGAGACGAGTGTAATGATACCTATAAAATACACACTGTTCCCCGTTCACCTCTCGCCAGGCAGTTATGCTCTGCTCCACTGAGGGCAGCTCACCCCAGCATCTCACTCATCTACTTCTGGGGACCCTGACCACTTGATCTGTTGGTGGGGGCAGAACCTCACTGTCATATTTTAAACTAAAATTTACAGCAAACGACAAATATAATTACGTTGGCACTTTTGTCAGGACATTTAAATTATAATGCTTGTCTTCAATTAAAGTTTGCCTTTCCATAAACATAGACAATTTCCAGAACATTCCTATTTCCTAGTCGTTAAAAATTAAATAGTAATATCTACTTAATTTTTATCTTTTCCAGGTTAAGATACTGCTGTAAATGTCCTTTGTCTTTGAAAACCATTGCCTAATCCAACATTTTTTTCAGAAGATTCTTATAACACAGATCCCTTTGTCTTTATTCTCTTAGCACAGCTTCCACTTTGTTAATAAACTATCATATCTCATATCACATTTTGTAGTTATTAATGTGTGGACAACCTCCCCAGTAGACTAATCTCCCCAGTAGGGAATATGAATGACTGGGTGTGTTAACAAACATAGGAGTTATGCACTTATAAAAGTTCTGGAAAATGAAAGTGGTAGGAGTTGCACAATATTGTTACTGCCCTTAATGGCACTGAATGGTACACTGAAAATGGCTATTATGATCAACTAGAAGCTTGATGCACGAGAATTCGTGCACTCCGGGGTCCCTCAGCCCAGCCTGCACCCTCTCACAATCCAGGAGCCCTCGGGTAGGGTCACTAGGCCTGGCCTGAGATCAGGGCTTATTCGGGCTTTTCTTCCCCACCTCCCTTTACCCTGCCTCTGCAGGCAGCTGGCCCCACCCCCACCTCTGCCACCACTGCTTGCCATCTATGCAGCGCTGCCCCCATTCCCCTGCCTCCGGTGGCCTCCCCCTGACAGGCTAGGGTTCAATGGCTTGGCTGGCCTGAGCCTCTCTCTTTCTCTGCTGGGGGGATAGGCCAGTCCTGCGATGGGCCATCTGCCTACCTGATCACCCCTAACCACTGATCTGCCTACCTGATCACCCCTAATCACTTCACCTTCCTGTCTGATTGAAGGTGGGGCCATCAGCCTTTCTGATCTCCCCTAACCACTTGCCTGACCACCTGATCACTCCTAACCACTGGTCTGCCTACCTGACCAACCCTAACCACTCTGCCTGCCTGATTGCCCTTATCCGCTTGCTTGGGGATGGGGCCAGCCCAGCAAGGGGCCATCTTCCTACCTGATCACCCCTAACCACTGGTCTGCCTACCTGATCTCCCCTAACCCCTCTGCCTGCCTGCCTGATTGCCCCTGACTGCTTGCTTGGGGGCAGGGCCAGCACTGACTTCTGGTTGGTCAGCCTCCCATCGTTACTGGTTGTGACAACCCAGGGTCTTTAGACGTTAGGATTTTATGTTATGTAAGTTTGACCACAATAAAAGAAAAAATGAGGACTTACATTCTTGGTAAAATTATGTAAGATGTTCAGGTTCCTTTTGTGTTCCTGTCCATCTTTAAACAAAAGGTACAAGAGGTCATGCCAGTACCAAATCGTCTTCATCCTTCGATGTATCAAATCACTCATCCTACAAACAGGATGCACATGTATCAGCTGATATATCAACAATGGCCATTGCTGGACTCCCTATTTGCTGCCTGGTCTCAGTGAGGGTAACATGTGGCCGCGATGATGAATTGTCTTAGTGGTGACTAAGAGCTCTGTGCTTTATCCTCAACAATGAAGGCATGCGCTATTACACATCCAAGGAAGCTTAAAATGTAAATGGGTCCTTCAGAGGAATGAAGAATCCATTACAAAACATCCTCACTAGAAGGCCATCTGCTCTCTCCTTCTCTTTCTCCAGAAGAGTTCCGGACCTCCCCAAGCTGTCTATAGCTCTTATACCACAGGGTGGGCTGAAATCTGCCTGTTTAATGTCCACACATTTGCTTAATCACTCCTCTGGCTGTCCCCTTCCCCAACAAAGTGCCCCTCTGTCACCAAACTGTCCTGAGTCCCTCCCTCCACATCTCCTGTGCTGCAGCGGGAAGACCTAGCCATGTTTCCTCCTTTGAGAGCAGCGTACAGGCCAGTGCTGCAGAGTGGCCTCTCCTGGTCACTCAATCTGTGGGCCCTGTTACTGTTTTCTTCTAAATATCAACTTTATTTTGTCTTTTTTTAAGCAATTATCATAGTTTATACGCTTATATTTATTTGTTTTCATGCTGTCTCCCTGCTATTCTGTTCTGTGGGCCACCAGAGAACTAGTCAGTGTCTTGTGTAATGACTGGCAGATTATATATGCAAATATGTGTTAAAATGAAATGGGCAGTGGTCTTAAAGACAGAATTCCTCAAATCAAACCCTGACCCGGCCTTTTATTAGTTGAATAATATCAGCAATTTTTCAAAGTAAATATGACTATTTCAATTAAAAAATAATACACACTCAGTGCAGAAAATCTGGGAAGAGAGAATTAATAACAACACTAACAAGAAAGAGAGCACACAACACAAAGCAATAATCACAGCTAATATTCTGGAATAATATCTACAATTTTTTTAATGAATAATTTTTTATACCTAGTGGTTATCATGCAAAAATATTTTTATCTTTATTTCTCACAAAGCATCAAAATGTAATTTCTTAAATCTACTATAAAATAATCATTTAAAATTATGACATATCCTGGGTGTGCCATAAATCTATACTAATAAAAGGGTAATATGCTAATTAGACCAGATAGGCCGGACGTCTTCTGTAGATCTTTTTGGACATGCTTCTGGATGTCTTTCCAGACAAAGCCACAGTGGCGCAACCAAGGAAGAGATGGTTAGGGGTGATCGGGCAGGCAGGCAGAGTGGTTAGGGGTGATCAGGCAGGTGGGCAGAGTGGTGAAGGGTAATCAGGCCAGCAGGGAAGAGCAGTTAGGGGTGATTAGGCCAGCAGGGGAGAGTGGCTAGGAGTGATCATGCCAGAAGAGGAGAGAGGTTAGGTGCAATCAGGCCATCAGGGGAAAGGGATTATGGGCGATCATCCTGGCAAGAGAGAGGGGTTAGGGGCAATCAGGTCAGCAGGGGAGCAGGTAGGGACATTAGGCAGGCAGGCAGAGGTGGTTAAGGATGATCATACAGGCAGGCAGAGGCAGTTAGGGTGATCAGGATGCAGGCAAAGTGGTTAGGGGATATTAAGGCAGCCACTTAGTGTGGTGAGAGGCAATAAGGCAGGCATGCAGGTGAGCAGTTAGGAGCCACAGGTCCCTGCAGGATCAACACTAAACCAGCAGTCGGACATCTTCCAAGGGATCCCAGATGGGAGAATTGCATGCTGGGCTATCAGACCCCCTTCCGGTGTACGAATTTCATGCACTGTGCATTTAGTTTATACAATAAATCCTCTACTGTTAAAATACATGCTTCGATAATTAGGCTGATTTTTAATGCAATATTTCATTGTGAAACAATGAAAAAGATACAACATAGGCAAAAAAATTATTAGCAGTATTTTTAAAAGCTTGAATCAATAACAATTTTAAAAATAATTAAAAGAGCTTTGTTTACCTATACACTGCACGGACATACTCAGAGTCATCATTAGTCTGAGCATCAATATTCTTGCCCATAGCTGTTTCTGCAAAATATGGGTGAGAAGCAACCATTCAATTCATGCACATGCCTTGTGTGAAACTTCCAGTGGCAAACACTTGAAAAAAGACACAAACTCTTAAATGTTTTAGACCTGTTCCTTTCCCTTTTGTTTCTCCTGCTCCCTGTTCCTGCGCCTCCTTCCCTCTGACCTTCCTGGCAGTTGGCTCTCTCGAAGCCCCCGCAGTGGGCACTGCTTCTCAGGCGCCTAACTTTGCGGAAGGATCACCCCACAGAAGCCAATACCCTTTCTAAGCCCTTCATGTGCCTTCCCGGCGAAATGTTATTTTCTATTTGGGCCATTTTAGGTTTCCACCAGAGCTCTAGACACAAATCCATGAGACTCACCACAGATGATATCTAAGGCACAAAGAGTGATGTAAACAAAGCAGTTAAATTTTTCTCCGTCCACATGTTTTTCAAGCTTCTTCACCAGTATGCTGGCTTGTTCGTTCATGACATCTAAGAACTCTTCCAGAATGGTGAAATGGAAAGTGGGTGTTAACATTTTTCTCCTGGAGCGCCATTTGCTTCCAGTGCTAGAAAAGCAAGACATGGTTACAAAGCAACATCCAAAACACATGAAGAAGGCATGGACAAGACAACAAATTCTTCTTAATCCACAGATTCCCAAATGCTTTGGTCAGAATGTCAAGGGGAGATTCAAATACAGTTACAGAATGGGCATATTTTAGATATCCTTCTCTATTACTAATATTTAAAGAGCACTCATCAAAATAGAAAATTTTAAGAATTTTTCTAGATATCTAAGTTCTGAGTTTCCAAAATTTAGAAATTTCCCCCTTTTTATAACTTGACCCTCTGAAGATCAAGGAGTCCATGAGTCTACTGGGATCTCTAACATCTTCTAAGTCTCCAAAGTCCCCACCAAAATCCTGCTTCCTCTTTCTCAGTTGATTGGGTCTGGTTGCTGGGTGGCAGCTCACGGATTGAGGTTACTGTGCTCCACTTACTTCTCTGAGAATGACTGCCTTGTTCATTGAATTTTCAAGATTTTCCTGCTCTAACTCCCCTGTGCCAGACTCCATTTACACACTGGCACTCTCTTACCCTCCCTGGAACAATGCTGATCATCCTTATTGAATGCCATGGCTGGAGATGACTCTACACCCCGGTTCCTGTCTCTCAGAAGCCCATCACCACCCAACCTTTTCAGCTTCTCCCTGCTACCCGACAGCACATTCTTCCTATAGGAAAACTCTGTGTGTCAATGCCTGACGTCAGTTACGCACAAGACAGCTTTACCGATTTACACTGGCTTACCTGGTTAGAAGTCCTAGGCCGAGCCATGGATATAGGAAGGTGTACAGATAAGACTTATCAATTTGTTTTGAGCTAGTTAAAATCGCCTTAGAGAGAAAAAGAAAAAGAGAGATAACAGATATGAAAGCCACCTTAATTATAAGAATACTGGGTTAGAGCACAACTACTTTCTAAAGTCACATTTCACAACAATTACTTTTTTGTGGTTTGTTTTCATGACAATGACTCAATAAATCCAATTAGTGTGGAGTTGGAGACCAGCTGGAGTTGACTGAAAGGAAATGTCCAAGAGAATCCCTGTCTCCTGCCCTGAATCAGGAGCCAAGTGGAGTTGTCTACTGAGGGTAGGAGTGAGGGGGGAGAAGGTGGGTGAATCAAAGGACGACCGCATTTAGGGAGATGGAAATCACAAGTTCATGATCAGGTAGGCTGATTTGGAGGCATTCAAGTTGCCATAGTCTGAAGGCAGGTATGCAGCTGAGGATTAAGGCTTATACTAGGTATGCATTTGAATGTCTCCAGGTGTAAGTGGCGCTGGGAACCATGGGTATAATGGGGTTGTCTGGAGCCAAAGAGAAGCAGAAGGGATGCGCATGTGCACAATTTGCTTCTCAGGCTTCTTGCTGCAGTTCCCTGCTTTGCACAGATCTCCATCACCTACACTAAGCGCGCTGACATTGGGCCAGCAATGGCTGACTCCCCACCTGTGGCCCTCTCGCTGTCTCCTCTGGGCCAGCAGATTCTGCAGGGTGGTACCAAGACACCCTAAGACTTTTACACAGTGAGTAAGAGTTTTACACAATGCATAAGACACTCTAGAGCAGTGGTTCTCAACCTTCCTAAGGCCGCGACCCTTGCATATAGTTCCCCAACCATGAAATTTTGCTACTGCTATGCATCGTGATGTAAATATCTGCATTTTCCGATGGTCTTAGGCAATCCCTGTGAAAAGGTCATTCAACCCCCAAAGGGGTCTCGACCCACAGGTTGAGAACCACTGCTCTAGAGTTTTACACTGAATTTTCCAACAAGCTCAGGAAATTGTGCTGTTAATTTTGATCCAAAGAAGAGAGGTCTGTTTATCCCATTTTTACTTCCTGTACCAAATCCTTCGTCATCAAACCATCAGATAATACTCCCAATGTCATGATAATAAGTCAAAGAAAAGTAAACAGTCTTTTAGGAGTAATTTCAATAGCATGCATTAACAATGTCTTCCCGTTCAATATCAGATTAGTGTTCAGTTTAAAAAAAAATAACTTGAAATAATAAAAGTATAAAGGATGCCAAAACCGGTTTGGCTCAGTGGATAGAGTGTCGGCCTGCGGACTGAAGGGTCCCAGGTTTGATTCCAGACAGGGGCATGTATCCTGGTTGCTGGCACATCCCCAGTAGGAAGTGTGCAAGAGGTGGCTGATCGATGTCTCTCTCATTGAGGTTGATAACTCTCTATTTCTCTCCCGTTTTCTCTGTAAAAAATCAATAAAATATATATTTTTTAAAAAGTATAAAGGATATTCTGAGCATCTTAAGGAAAACACTTATATTTTATTAGTCTTATATTTTTGTAATTTTAAAACCGTGCCTGGCAGATGGAAAGCATTTATATGGAAAGCATTAAATAGCTTCTTCACAACCTTAGGTATTTCATGGAATTCTCATTGTATTGAATTCAATTAAATATAAGGACATATATTTGCTATTTATTCTGATGAGATTCTCACACCATCAATTATGCAGTGGAACATCGACTCACCTCTATAGTTTCGGCTTTGTACATGGCTATGACTGGTACTGTGCCAAGCCAGAGTTTTATCATTGGCATATATCTGTGTTTTTCAGAGTAAACAATCAGCTGCTGGAAAAACTCTAGGAGAAAATATTGAATTTTAAATAAGTTCCTTCCTCTGTCATTTTTGGGCTTTTTCCTTTGGGCACCTCACTCAGTATCTCCCAGATCTTTCACATCTTGAAGCTAAACCATACGGTGGTGCTTACTAAATTATTAATGCATGAATTGTGAGGCTAATTATGAATGATGTATGGTTCACTGTGAAATGCCAAGCACTGTGGATGTTTGTGGTGACCTATGATGTGCCTCCCCAAGAACACTGAGGCTGTTCAGTTTCTCCTGACCTGCTTCCGGCTGATCTTCTACAGAAAGGAATCCTGTCCCACCTCTCCAGGCCAGGTAGGTAATGCTTCCCTTTCCCCCTCTCTAAACCAGTATTGAAGTTCCTCCACACACTGAGGTGAGAGCTGCTCTATGATCCAGCAATGCCTCTTCTGGGTATTTATCTGAAGAACATGAAAACACTAATTCAAAAAGATATATGCACCCCAATATTAATTGCAGCATTATTTACAGTAGCCAGCATATGGAAGCAACCTTAGGTGTCCACCAATGGATGAGTGGGTAAAGAAGATGTGATAATATTGGCCAAGCTAGCATGGCTCTGTGGTTGAGCATTGTCTTGGTCAGGCATTTGCCCAGATTGCAAGCTCCACCCCCAGTGTGGGGCATGCAGAAGGCAGCCAATCGATGATTCTCTCTCATCACTGATGTTTCTTCCTCTTTCCCCCTCCCTTCCACTCTGAAATCAATAAAGAATATATATATTTTTAAAGATAAAACATTGTCATTTGTGATAACATGAATGGATCTTAAGGGTATTATGCTAAGTGAAATAAGTCAGACAGACAAGGGCAAAAACTATCTGGTTTCACTCATACATAAAATATAATACTAAAAAGTAATAAAGGAACAAATATAACAAAATAAAAACAAATTCAAGGACACAGACAACAGAATAGTGGTTACAAAGGAGAAGGAGAGTGGAGAGAAGGCAAAGTAGGCAAATGGAATTAACCAAATGGTAATAGATGGAAACTAGACTTTTGGTTGTGAGCATCCTAAAAGAGTATACAGACATCAAATTATACTATTGTACACCTGAAATCTAGGTGATGTTATTAACCCATGTTACCTCAAGAAAATATAGTTTTAAGGAGCTCTTCTGTTTTACTAATCAACTTCTCAAATGTCTCAGGTCCTCTACAGAACCTCTTTCTTTGTAGAAAACCTTATTTCTACCGCTTTTTGCCTAATATCACTTATTTATTCTTCAAGTGTCATTGTAAATGTGATTTTGCTATGAAGTCTTCTCTGATATTCTAAACAAGATTTCTGGTGATATAACTTCCCATGTTGGGTCCCATTTCTAGTACAGGCACCAGATCTCAGTATTTCTAAATACTGTCCCACAACGAAATAAAGCAGTTCTCCTTGCAGAAGTCATTGATGTTAGGGCTGAGTCAGAGAAAAATACAAGTACAGTGGAATATATTATGGTGCCAGAAAACAAGGAAGTGCTCAAAAAATGATGGGGCCATGTTGACACAACAAGCAGCCAACCTGAAAAGCTCCTAGTACTCCAAACTGGAACAATTTGTGCAACAGAATAAGTAATGATAGGATTGGTTTGTATCAATTCTCTAGTCAACATCTTATACTTATCAGTGTACAGGACTGTCACCTCTTTCATTAAATTGATTCCTAGGTGTTTTATTCCTTTTGATGCGTTGTAAATTGGACTGTTTCCTGAATTTCTCTTACTGATAGTCCATTGTTAGCATAAAGAAATGCAAGTGATTTTTGTATATTGATTCTATATCCAGCAACTTTACTAAATTTATTTATTAATTCTAATATTTTGGGGGTAGGGTGGAATATCTAGGGTTTCTTATATGAATAATCATGTCGTCTGCATTCTTTTTCTTGCCTAAATGTTCTGACTGGGACCTATAATAGTATGTTGAATAAAATGGTGAGAGTTAGCATCCTTGTCTTCCTTGATCTTAAAGAGAAAGTTTTCAACATCACATATGGTATCCTTGCCAAAAATATATAACCTCAATGAAACTCTGAAAAAAACAAGAGATAAATCCAAACTGAGAGTGATTCTACAAAATACCTGTCTCAGAAAATGTGTCAAGGTCTTGATGTGTATGGAAAGACTGATAAATGATCACAGATTAGAAAAGATTAATATTGAAGAACATAACACAAGAAAGCACAACTACTATATGCCAGGTGAGATTTGAATTGAGTCATGGAACAGAAAAAGAACATAGGAAGTGTAGTAAAATTCAAATAACCACTGTAGTATTGTTAAGAACATTGGACAAATAATAATTTTCTAGTTTAATAATGATACTAATTGTGCAAAATAACACCATCAGAAGAGACTTTCTGGATATATGGCATATGCAAACTCTATATTATTTTTACAACTTTCCTGTAGTACTAATATTATTGGATTAAAGAGCAGTTTATAATGAAGGGCAAGTTTTATTACTCTGAAACTGAAGAATAAAAAGTAAGCTGGGGGAAGATTTTAAAATATTTCGTTAGTAGAAAAGAAACACATACACAAAATATATCCTGTCTAATAAAGAGATGATATGCAAATTGACCATCACTCCAACACATAAGATTGCCACCCCCAAGTGGACACAAGATAGCTGCCACAAGATGACCATCAGGGGAGGGCAGTTGGGTGTGATCAGGACTGAAGGGGAGGGCAGTTAGGGGTGACCAAGCAGCAGGGGGGAACAGTTGGAGGAAAGAGGCTACAGGGGAGGGAAGTTGGAGGGGACCAGTCCTGCAGGGGAGGGCAGTTAGGAGCAACAGGCCTGCAGGGGAGAGCAGTTGGGGGAACCAGGCCTGCAGGATAGGGCAGTTGTGGGGGCTAGGGGAGGAGGAAGAGCAGGCCTGCAGGGCATGGCAGTTAGGAGTGACCAGGCCTGCAGGGGAGGGCAGTTGGGAATGACTAGGCCTGCAGGGAAGGAAACCAGGCCTGAAGAGGAGGGTAGGTGGGGGCAACCAGGCCAGCAGGAGAGGCCAGTTAGGGGTGACTAGGCTGGCAAGGAAGGGAAGTTAGGGGTGACCAGGCCGACAGGGCAGGGCTTTTGGGGGTGACCAGGCCAGCAGGGAAGAACAGTTAGGGTTAATCAGGCCAGCTGGGGAGCAGTTAGGCATTGATTAGGCTGTTAGGGGAGTGGTTAGGGGGTAATCAGGCAGGCAGGCAGCCTGAATTGGGAGTCAGCAGTTCTGACTTGTGAGAGGGATGTTCGAGTGCCTGTTTAGGCCTGATTCCACCAGGATCTGGCCGAAATGGGCAGTTGGACATTCCTCAAGGATTCCCAGATTGGAGAGTGTGCAGGCTGGGCTGAAAGACAGGCCCACACTCCGTGCATGAATTTCGTGTACCGGGCTTCTAGCATATATATATATATATATATATATATATATATATATATATATATACATATACATATATATATATATATATATATATATATGTACATATATATATATATATGCCTAATATGCAAAGTGTCCTGTCTGGAGTTCAATCAACTGGGAGTTCCATCACTTGCTATGACATGTGCTGACCATCAGGGGGCAGTGCAGAATGAAGGAAGGCCCTAGCCACGGCCAGCAGCTGCTAGGGACCCTACCCATGCACGAATTTTATACACTGGGCGACAAGTATATAAATAATAGGCTATGTCTACATTTCCTTGGATATAGGAAAAAATTTGGCTTGGGAATGTGACAAAAATGTGGAAGAATGTCATGGTGAATATAAGAAAGAATCATTAAGCTAAGAAAAATAACTGAGAAGCACTGAAGAAACTGTAGGGATTAGATAAGGAAGTTTGGTAATCAGTCAAATCAGTTTCCTATGACATATCTAGACATAAGAATGACTATGACTAGAAGTATCTTACTTCTTCTTGAAAACACAACATGCTCACACATGCATTCCACAGGCAAGGAACATGTAAACCCAAAAACCAGATCCCTACTTTCCATGGAATTTATTAGCATAGGAGATATCACTGTGATGCTAATCACAGCATCAGATCAAATGAAATGGGTGCTAAAGTAGGTTAAGTCTGAGGAGTTACCGATTTTCACTGAAAAGACTGGAGAAATTCCAAGACAGAGATGGCATTTGAGCATGAAAGAATGAGTTGGCTTTTTATGGGAAGAAAAAGGAAGCCAGGGTAAACCAAGCAGCAGAAATAGCGGAGCGGAGGCAGGGAGGACTGAAAATTGCCTATAGGTTTAGCCAAAGCACAGGGTGGGGGTGATAACACTGATAGATGAGCTTGGGGTGTGGGGAGGCTGAAGAAGTTGGATCTTCTTTGACCGTCTCCAGGCAAATCTCTGAAAGTTCCTGAGGAGGACCAGACCCACAGTGACATGTGAGGATGGTAACGCTGAGGTGTGTGGGACTGGGGACAGCTGGGTATTCCTGTTCCAAGGCCACTGGAAGCTTCTGGGGGTGGGGTTCCATGCAGCCAGTGTCAGGGGCCCTGGTCCTGCTTTCTGGCTGCTCCTTCCATTGGGGGTGGGGAAATGGTGACCAGTAATCCCAGCACTGAAGTAGAGAGGAAAGTTGGGGAGTTAACCCGTTCTGTATTGAAATCCCTGAGGCCCCATCTGGGGAAAGCACCCCAGCATTCAGAAAGCTCAAGCCATGACAAAACTCTGGGTCAGCTCAGGGAACATTGAACTGGCCAGTGCGACCCGGGAGTGGGGGTTGGGTGGGGTGGGGGGACACAGTGACTAAAGGA
>PVJN01044885.1:0-17137 GCA_004026805.1 Lasiurus borealis | reverse complement strand
CTACGCCCATTGAACTTCATCCTATTGGACTTTCTTGTCATTCTACCTGTTGAGATCTGTTTAGAGTTTAATTTTATATCCCAACATATTACCATTTCCCCTACTTTCATATTCAAGAATTTGATCATCAGCCATATCTTTGTCCACCCAAGAAATTTTAAAATGGGAAATATGAGAAATAAAAAATCTCTATGACACTCAACCAGAGAATGCATTATAGATTGTCATCAATATAATAATGAGCACTGCTTGGTTATGGCTATTCCATCAATGATGAAACCAACCAAGGAAGTTATCATACAGGCAAATGACTTTCCATCTGTTCTCCAAAGGGAGCTATGCATTCCCTGGACTGCAGGGTGCAAGGGCATAAAGAGAAGATGACTTCTCCAATCCCTAAGTCAGCTCTTCCTATTTTTATTATTCTTTTATTTTTTACTAGCACATATTGTATTTCTGCATGATCTTTTGTTTGAAAAAAAATCCTTTGTGTTCAAATGAATCTTTGAAAACTATTGATTTAGACCTAATTTCTCTATTATCTATGGGTACATCACGAGATCTTTCAACAAATGTCTTTTGAAATTCAGATAGGCTGTACTGACCTTCCCTCAATAGAATGCCCGTAATCCTACCTTCAAA
Source organism: Lasiurus borealis (assembly GCA_004026805.1). NCBI lineage: Eukaryota > Metazoa > Chordata > Mammalia > Chiroptera > Vespertilionidae > Lasiurus > Lasiurus borealis. Next base: position 16,495 of record PVJN01044885.1, on the reverse strand, counting down.
GCAAATAATCTTAGCAAATCTATATTGGCTCTGCTGATCTTTTTTAAAAAATTATCAAAGTGTGTTTAAGCATACTGAGCTGCAAGGGGCATTAAGTTTGTTATTTTTGAAAGTCAGGGCCACACTTTTCAAGCCATAGAATTTTAGAAATTAACATTTTTTCCACACAAATCCTTGAAAATGATCAATAACAGTCTATAAGTATGATTTTGAAGTTTTTAAAAGAATGTTAAAATGTATCATTCATAGTAAGTGGTTAAAGTCATTTAAAGGCACCAGAAGCTCTCATATAATCTCCTTTTTGAGGCCTCACTCTACCTTACCTAAAACGTGTGACTAGATTAAAGATACTTCATCTACATTCAGGAAACAAATAACAAGAAAATCTATCAGCAATATCATTTGGCCCACAATAATAATATTTTCATTCAGGAGGAACTATACTTTTTCACAAACTGAAATATTCACTAGGCTTTTCATTCCATATTCAGTACCTATTTTGAATAAGTGCCAGGCACTTGGGGTATGGTGGCCAATGTTGTTAACCTTTCTGCACATAACAAAGATAGAGAAAAATAATCTAGTGCCACAGGACATTCGTACAAAAAACAAACACAACTAAAATGTTAGTGGAATGTGAATAGTGTATTTAAAACTAACAAAATTTACTTTTTTGCCAATAACTTGCTCTCTTATGAGATAAATTTCATGTTGGTGTAAGGCTGGCCTCATTTTAGGCTATCATCCAAACACAAAGAAATTTTCACTGCCAATTTACTAGATAGCACTGCAAAATCTAGACTGGGCATCATAAAGAACACAGGGAAAAGGAGGGATAATTATGTAAAGCCAACATTTGAATGCATTGTGTGTGACTGGCAGACTTCTCCTGACTCGCATTAATATTCACATCGGGCACTGTTTAATGATGCCATTCAGAATGGGGAGATGGAGCAGGAAGAGGTATAGAGGCAATCAAAAAATAATTTATTGCAATAGAAACATTCCTCTTTTTGAAGCATCATTTTCCAAGAGGTGTTTTTCCCCTGTTCCTAATTTTACTAAATAGATACTCTTCCCTGTCAGAATCCCACAAGTTCTTTATGAGCAATATAAATTGAAATGATAAAAGAAAAAGTTCCTACACAAAATGTATATCACTCAGATGACATGCCTCAAGGATCTTTTAAAACCATAAAACTGTGTTAAGCAGATGCAAAGGCCTTCAGTTGGTCATGAGCTGCTTTTCTAATTATTTTTCTCTAATTTCCCAGGTAACTTTTGAAACCTGAAAGCAAAGGAAATGCATCCTCTGCTGTCTTGTGTACGCCAGATCTGTCCAGTATCGATATTCAAATGAAAATTACACCAGGAAGGAGAAGTCTTTAGGTTATTTCCAACAGTGAATCTCAAAAGGGAAGCTTCTCCTCCTTAGGTAAATATTTCCCGATATTTCCAAGGCCACCGCCTTTGTACCATTAGTGAAGGGATGGGGTTCCACATAAAACCTAAAATGCTTAACTTTATTGAAAAATGTAGAGGAAGAAAGAGGAGGAGGAAGTGAAGGAGGAAAATTACGATTACAAAACAACAGCAACACAACTCACAGTTTTGAGTGCTAGTTATGTGCTGAACACTATGCTAAGAGTTTTGCAGGCATTAATTTCTTAATCCCCTAAGGATCTTGTGAGGTAGGTACTGTTACAATTTCCATTTCTAAATTTCTGAAAACTGAAAGGGTAATTTCCCAAGGTTATATGGCTTATCTAAGATGCATAAAATCAAGATTAATTGCAAAGGCTAAATCTATGTCAGAGTAAGTAATAAGGAGACGGGACAATGATAAAATAAAAACGTACATCAAAAAATGCCCAGTAAGTCTTGACAGACCAGAAAATATTTCCTAGGAACAAAACTGGAAGCAACTGGAATTGTTGAGGCTGAATAGGGCCTCTCTCAGTAGGAAACAATTTAACTGCAAGTAACAGATAAAACAATTGCAATGGCTTAAGTAAACCCGGGTTTCATTTCCTCACACGTGGCAAGATATCTTTGGACAAATGGTTGCTGCTGTTGGTTCCATAATGTTAAGGCCAATGGCTGCAAACGTCTTGGCTATTACCTCATAGTAACAAAAGAGCTGCTGCAACTCCAGCCAGCAAAGCACATTCAAAGAGGAACCGGTTTGGCTCCGTGGATAGAGTGTCAGCCTGCGGACTGAAAGGTCCCAGGTTTGATTCCTGTCAAGGACATGTGCCTTGCTTGTGGGCACATCCCCTTTAGGGGGCGTGCAGGAGGCGGCTGATGGATGCCTCTCTCTCATCGATGTTTCTAACTCTCTATCTCTCTCCTTTCCTCTTTGTAAAAAATCAATAAAAAATATATTTCAAAGAGGAGACAGGCGCTGCCAAATGATACACGGGAGAAGCTTTCCCAAAGTGCTCCATGTCCCCCACGCAGAAGAATTCTATTTGGACCTCAAAAGGTCAGAACTGAGCCTCATGGTTACTCCTGAGAACAGACTGAGGAACAGGTACAGGGTTGTCATGACTGGTGTGGATCATTTGTGACCTGCTCTCTGGAGCTGAGTGTGCTACTGCCTGGAACTAAAATGGCTCTATTAGCAAGGCTGTGCCTGGACTTGGACTTGTCCTGGTCAGCCCCTGGAACTTAAGGGTCAGCGAACTGTTTCTATAAAAAATCAGAGAGTAAATATTTTAGATCTTTGCCATATATTGATCTTTGTTGTTATTTTTTAAAACAATCCTTAACAAATTCTTGATTCCCAAGCCATGTAAAAAAATCTGCTGTACAAGTGGGGCTGTAGTTTGCCAGAGGCTTGGGATAAAGCTCTACATATGAAATAAAACAGGGAAGAAACTCTGATTAGCTAAAGCTGCTTAAGGGTTTTAACATTTTCCTATATCTATACTTCAATTTTCTCAAAAGAATTAAGACTGGGAGTTAGAAAAACTAGATTCTTAGCCTAATAAATAGTTACTTTAATAAATAACTAATAAATAAGTTATTTGATGCTAAGTTAAGGGACTTCAGTAACACCTAATAATTTTACTTATTTATTTTTTAAACTAGAGGCCCGATGTACGAAATTCAAACAAGAGTAGGCCTTCCTTCCCTCAGCTGCCAGCACCGGTTTCCCTCGCAGCCCTGGCTTCATCTGGAAGGTCATCCGGAAGGACATCTGGCTTAATGAGCATATTACGCTTTTATTATTATAGATACATTTCTATTGATTTCAGAGAGGAAAAGAGAGGGAGAGAGAGAGAAACATCAATGATGAAAGAGGATCATTGATCGGCTGCCTCCTGCACACTTCATACTAGGGATCGAACCCACAACCTGAGCATGTACCCTTGACCAGAATCAAATCCCGGACCCTTCAGTCCACAGTCTGATGCTCTATCCACGGAGCCAAACCGGCTAGGCAACACCTAATAATTTTAGTTCTTTCAGTTTTAGACTGTATTCTACAGAGAGTTAGACTGTATGAACCACAAGTTTCCTTTAGTTTTAATACTGAGTGATTCTAACATTATGAAAGCATAAAAAAATGAAGGCCGCAGCATTTATCATGATGACTAAAAAGCACAAGCAGTGGGAACATCATGTGATCGTGTCTGTATTAACCACAAAGTATTAGCAGATTGATTCTATAACCCTGGGCCCTTCCCAGGAATGGGATATTCTTGTGGATATTCAGCCGTGTGCTGGTGGACCCTCCGTGCACCCCACAGAAAATCCACACTGATGAAATAACTGGTCTGGAATAAAAATTACCCATTTTTCTTGGTCAATGTTCTTGACTTTCACTGCACGTCCCCAACCCCTACCCCCAGCAACTCCCAGGGTGCAGATTCCAAGGAAAACTGACTGCTCTAAACAGGCAGCTTTTAATTCAAAAAAGACTTGTTGTGTTTTATTTTATTTTATTTTTTTGCTTTTCCCTTTTGCATTTTATTTTTTAATTACTTGTTGACAATATTACAGATGATTTCCATTTTCCCCCTTTTGCCCTCTCCACCCTGTCCCTTTTTGTAATTTAAAAAAAAAAATCAAGTTCTTCTTGCATTCTCTCCATAATTACGCCTGTTTGTTCTAACGTAAAAACGATGTTTTTAATTACTTTACGCTAAGCAAAACTGATACTCCAGGCAGATGAGCCTGGTCCCTGTGGGCCCTGTTTCTCCTGAGGACTTACACAGCCCCTGGGGAGAGGGGGAGAGGGAAAGGCATGCATGGCCCAGCCAGGACCAAGGTCATCAGCCTCGTGCCCATGCTCCACTTTCAGATTCCTTGTAAAGCCTAACTGTGTGTGTGTGTGTGTGTGTGTGTGTGTGTGTGTGTGTGTGTTGGGGGGTGGGGCGGGGCAAGAGATGTAAGGGGGAGTTTAAATCCTTTACTCTCTTTGATTTCAGAATTACAAAAGGTTGGAATATAAAATAAATGTGCAGAGGAAATAAGTACAATAAAAAACAAATGTATATGCCCTCAGTGAAATTTCAGTCTAATTGAAACATCTTAACTGGCATCTACCATTGAGCAATTCTCCATTTCTTTAATGTGCTCAATCTTACTTAAATTTACTGGTCCTTTGAGATCTTAAGTTTTTATATACACTAGGCATAATGTGGTTAGAGTTATTTTCCCACAATAGACTGTGTTTTTAGGAAGATTTGTTGCAAGCACCTTCTGAGTTATGTTATTTTCTTCAATGAAAGTGTTCAAATAGGAAAATAAATCGTGGAGATTGCAAAGTAAAAGATTAGTCCTCCATCTACACTAGTCCTTCCTCTACTAGGGAAGGAGGCAGGACAAACACCTTTTATAATGCTAGTGTGATATTTATAGTTCAAAAGCACAGCGTATGTCCTAAAATATGGAATGTACTTTTGGTGTCAGGATTCTTTGGTATTAGAATAATGATCTTAACATAAGGTAATTCGTCATATATGGCTAGTTATTCACCAAGAACACTATTATGTGTGAGGAGTAATTAGGAAACAATAGCTAAATAAGCAATATAAGTGGGAGACATGTCCTGTGGAGTCTGAACAGCTCATAAGACACCTGTTAATGGCCCTGCCCCTTCCCTCCACTCCACACACACAGTTGCCACACCTGGAAGCTGTATCTCATGATTTCGGGCAGCTAATTGAACTAGGCCAGGATGTGAGACTGGGACCAAGTGACTGAATGTTGGTCTCCTGAACCAAAGGTACTGTTGGTGGTCATCTCTCTGCTGTAGAGGCCTGAGAAGGGGAGGCAGCCAGTCTGCATCAGGAGAGAAAGACAGGAGAGTGTTCCTGTGCCTTTAACAACCCTGGACTCCATCATTTCTGGACCCTGCAGGCAGAGAACATGTCAGAAGAAGACCTAGTGAAACAAAAAGGCACACACACTCTGGACAAAATTCCCCATTTTTTCTCACATTTACCTATACCACCACAATCATGTCCTCTCCCTCCCTCTTGAATTCTTTTTTTTTAAATATATTTTATTGATTTTTTTACAGAGAGGAAGAGAGAGGAATAGAGAGCTAGGAACATCGATGGGAGAGAAATATCCATCAGCTGCCTTCTGCAAACCTAGTGGGGATATGCCTGCAACCCAGGTACATGCCCTTGACCAGAATTAAACCTGGGATCTTTCAGTCCGCAGGCTGATGCTCTATCCACTGAGCCAAACCGGTTAGGGCTTTAATTCTTATTAATCATTGTATCAGTTATGATGATTAATTCAGCTGCAAGCAAGGAAACATTAACAATTCAGACATGTAGAATCTCACTTAAAAAAAAAGTCTGAAGACACAAGACCCCAGGCTGGTTCTGAGTGCAATGACATCAGAACCCTCAATTGGTTTCTCCTAGATTCTGCATGATCCAGAGCTGCTTCCACTGCTCCAGGCATCGTGTTTGTAGGAACTGCAGTCAAAGGGAGGAGAGAGAGAGCAAGGGGCCAGATCTTCAGCTGCTATGCTGTGTTAGAGGCCTCAACCCATTTCTATTATTTAGCTCACTGCCCTGACCTGGATTATACATCTCCTCTGAGATCATGTGCTGGAAGGGAAATGAATAGTCCAGACCAATCCAGGGTTATTCCTTGGGACTAGGAATAGCTTTGTGTCTGCAAGAAAGAAGGGGACTGATGGCTGGGGGGTGAGGGTGGGGGTGGCTGCTACGTGGAACCTGAGTGTCTATAACCATAAGCATCAGCCAGTCACCATGCATGAGGCCCAGTCATTACCCCTGTGTCCCTTCTCTTGTCCCCACCTGCACCTTTGATTTACACATTGCCTTCTGTCCAACCAAAGTCAAGTTCCAGTGACTGTCTCTTTAAAATACCTCCTGTGGCTATCCAACCTCATGATCTCAGTCACTTCTTTATTTCACATTTCATTTTTTTCTACATATAAAATTTCAAAAGCTCCCTCCAGGACTTCTCATTTCCAGCCTCTCTACCCTTTATCATCCAAAAAGTGAATGTTAAGTAGCTATATAAGAAACTTCACTCATATTACATCACTCCACTAGGATAAACCTTCACCTCTATCTGGACTTCAATGTAAAGTTCAAGCTCACTAGCCTACAGCATAAGCTTCTGTGTGATGATGCTCCAATCCCTTTTTTAGCATTACTATCTATTGCTCCTTAGACAGACACACCACACACACACACACACACACACACACACACACACACCCCACATCCACAAACACAGGAATATTCATCTATATCCTAACACAAAAGAAGCACACACCTTGACCAGGAGAAAAACATTCCCTATGGATTCATTACGTGGTGCATCCTAGTATATTGTGGGCTCTTCCGTGGTGATTTCTGGTTACTGGCCTCATGGAACTTCCCTTAGAACAAAGAATCCCAATGTCCAAACCTAACCCCACTTGAAGAAAGTGCTCTTACCATCTTCACGGTAGGACACATGGAAAGGAGACTTTGCACAGCAGAGCTGGCGGAGCAGGCTGGTGACCCGCAAGCCAGCGGTGTCCTTCGGCAGGCTGCGTGCTGAGGGGTGGTGGTTTGGCTCATCTGTAGCTGATGCCCAGCACACCGGTGCGGAGGTGTGCACACTTGCCTCCTCCATGGAGCCTTTCGGGTTCTTCTGCAAATGTTTCCTGACTTTGTATTCACCTGAGGGCTCTCACAGCATTGAATACTTAAAGCAGAATTAATTGCACCGGTGTCTTCCCTCCCCCACTGTGAATTCTTTGCTGGAGGACACTACATACTTCACCTTCCATTGGTGCACAGTAATACAGGAATAAACACGCAAATCGAATACCCTGAACTGTGGTCTTCGTTCTGAGAGCAGAGCTCAGGAGAGAAGTGGTCAAGCCAGCTGGCCAGTGGGTTCTACAGAGGGGCGCTGAAGCTAGAACTTGGGAGGCAGTCCCAGGTGGGAGGCGAATGGTAAGAGGCACAGAAACTCAGGGACACCGTCCATCCCAAACAGCCATATGTGAGGAAGCAGAGAGCACCGTTAGTACCCAGGCCTTAAGAGGAGTCTATTATTTTAGCCCCAGTGCAGAGATGGTTGTTTCTGCTAAACCAATTGCTGGCCACCTTGTGAGTGTCGAGGAGAGGAGCAGGTTAGCCCTGCAGGGCAGAGCTCCATGCTGAGGTGGAGCAGGGGTGAGCGGGCGGTGGGTGGAGGAGGTTATGAAAAGGAGGATGTGAGGTCCATGCAGCGACCTCAAGTGGAGGGAGGGATATCATCACGCTTTCCAGCAAGGGCTATAGGTGGTTCTAAGCATGAAACACTAACACTCAAGTCATTTCAATTAAATACACTATACATCATAAAGCAGACATGACTCAAAGGTAAAATGTGTCACGAGGCCTGTAACCAGAAATCACCACAGAAGCAGCCACATCTACTAGGATGCACCATGTAATGAATCCATTGAGAAGATTTCTCTCCGGGTCAAGGTGTGTGCTTCTTTTGTGTTAGGATATAGAAAACAACCAACCAAGTGCATGTCCCTTGTTGCTTTGGCTGCCAGGAAGTTCAGATATAAATGCAGTGTTCACTTGAATACCTAATTCATTTTTATTTATTTTAGATTTCCTATTTTACATATTTATTTTTAATAAGCATGAGAAAGGTGTTATTTTTTAATGGTTTGAAAGCATATCGCCCGCTTTCCTATGTTTTTGCAGAGTTCCAACTTCCTAGTTCAAGACACAGTCTCCTTAAAAGATGAAGTCATTTAAAAACATTGTGAACTGTTGGAATGTACCAAAGGAATGCAATACTTGGAAGCGTCGAATCCCATAGGTTGATGTGTGTTTTTCAGATGACTTACTGAGAAATGGGATGCTCAAGAGAGAACAAGCTTTGGTGGTTTCTCTAAACGTCCTTTCTGCACACATGGCCAGGAGAGCAATTGGTGCAGCAAAAACCAAGGTCCCTGCAGATGGCCTACAATCATGTAGTAAGGCCTGCGTGCTGGTTGTGTTCTCTGTCTCCTCACATAGGGCTGTTTGGGGTGGACAGAGTCCCTGAGTTTCTGACCTTACCTTACCCTGTCCATTCAGTTCCTGGCAACTTGCTTTACCTTGATCTCTGACACCTAACCTGCTGGCTCTAAAGTGCTCCTACAGGCCCAGCCCGTTTCCAAGCCAGCTGTCCGGTGTATGCACCAGCTTCCCATTAGACCCACCTGCCTCAGAAGTGCAGAATCAGCCCCCACTTTCCCACCATGTGGTCTAAAGTGCTAACAGGTGTCCCTCCACTGGGCTCCCCCAGCACCGGGCCATTTCTCCATCTTTAGGCTTACAAAGAGGCCAGCGATTTCTCTATTTTTGTTTTTCCTCCAACTAGACTTTAATGTCCTCAGGCTTCCAGCTGTAACTTATTGACTTGCGTGTTCCTAACATCCAGCACAGGGCCCAGCATGTTCAAAGCACCCCACCAATGTGGAGGAGCTCATGTAACCGGGGCCTCAGCTTCATCAGTCTCCTCGCCTCCGCAACAGAGATGAGAGGGCTTCTGTGAAGATTAAATAAGTCCAAACATATGAATTAAGTGTTCTGGCATATTCTAAGCATTCCATAAAATTTAACCATTAAACACTCAGTAAATGTTTGTTGGATAAAAGACCGAATGTGAATATAATGACAAAATCAATATGAAAATTCAAATGACTCACTGGACCAGTAAGTTTTAGACTTTTAGACACTTTCACATTCAAATTATGTCAACGAACTTGTGTGGTAGTGATGGGAAATATGCATTATAATTACTATATAAGGCACATGACTGTCACAGCGAGCGATGAAATGCCACCAATATATGTGCTATATGGGAGGCAGTGGCCAAAGGCCCCTCCTCCTAGCCCTGTGCTCTTTCCTAGAACCCAGGCCAGAGTGACAAAGTTCACATGTGACACAGTGGAGAAAGCGACCCCCAGAAGCTAATGTAACCCAGCATTTGTTTCCAGCATCTGCCAGAGCAATTTCAATTAGCTTCCAGAATAGACAGTGCCATGTAGCTGAGGCAGCAAATTCCACTTAAGGCACCATGGAGCAATTTCATTTCATAATGCTATCCCTGCAGCTTAGGCTCGAGAGCGCGCCACATTTGCGAAGATGGAAAAGATATCATTACCGTCTACGTTGAGTTTATAAATTACAAATCAATTCCAAAGACCAATGAATCAGAAAAGTTGCTTTCCCAGGTATTTTTTTTTCAGTCCTTTGGGGCCCAGGGTGGAACACACAACCTACACAAGAGATCTTGATATTCCTGAAGTGCATACGTGTCTATTACGGGCTATTCAAGGCACGCTATCAACTCCTGTTAATATTCTTTTGAGTTACCATAGCCCTGTGCACACCTCCCACTCAGAGGAGAGCATCTTCTCCTACTAGGTGTAAGATTCATCTAGAGAAAGACTATCCATGACACCCCTCATACAACAGAGAGACCTCCGCTCAAAGAGAAGAGCCTCAACTGGTAGAAGTCACTAATTCAAATTTACAGACGAGAAACCTGTATCCGATCATTTCAACCTGCTCTGTCCAACTGGAATGCATTTCTTAACACAGAAAACAAGGGGAAAAGCTATCTGAACCAAATATCACCCCCCCCCTTTTTTAACTAATTTATATTTTGAAAGCACCACATGGGCAAGCGAATAGAATTAAAGCTAAAAGCTGCAGTCTGAGTGTGGCCAGTGCAATGGCCTAATAGAGGTATCCTAGTGGGCACCAAATCCCGGGGAAAGGAGGGAGGTTAAAAGGGAGGCTCTGATTGAGCAACTATTATATGCCTGACCCTGTGCCTTCAGTTTGTCATAGCATTCACTCCTCATAAGGCTGCACATCGAGGCAGACACTGGTAGCTCAGCTTTTACAGATGAAGACAGTGAATATCAGGAAGGTCAGGCAAAGGCCCAAGGGCACACAGCCAACCAAGTTATGGAGCCTGAATTTAACCCCACCTGTGACCAATTCTCATTCCTCATCCCTGCTGCAGCATTTTCTCCTAACATCATAAAAGTCAGGATGAAAGTAGTGACCTGTCACCCAGAGCAGCAGTTATAGTAAAGGAACTGTGCCTTTGGTGTATTTCAAGTGAAGCTTAAAAGCACTTATTTATTTAAAATGTTGGTTCACAAAATACATGAATCACTCCATCCAATGCTTTTACATATCTGTTAAGGAAGGTATGTTTACACTGATACACATGACAAGCATATTTTAAAGAACTAAACATTTGCTAATATTTGAAACTCACTAGTATAGTATGCATGACAAATTTTTCAGCTATTTCTGGAGGGATTTTATAAATAAATTCACAGTCAAGAATGAAGTAATGGGTACTTTTCATCTCAAATATATATATAATCTCAACTTTCCTCAATTTTATTAATTTTTCAATGTAAATAAAAGTGAGTACTTTCCCTCAAGATACAGAAAATAGATGCCAAAAAAGCATGAGACAAACATTACCAGTGATTTATTTTTAAGTTAATAAATATTTAAAAGTACACATCTATTGAATCTAACCCTAAAATCAGAACTGAAAGTTATTCACATGCTGTTAATATAGCTTAATTTTAAATTTAAACAAGATTTTAACAATCAGAAATATAAATTATAAAATCAGGGTTCTTGTCTAATAGACTTTGTTTTACTGTGTTGGTATTTTAAATATACTTTTCTACAGACAAACTTTCTTCTGCTCAGCTTTTTTATTTTTAAATCACAGTATGTATATTTCTAAAATCTGATGTATGTAACCTGATGAATTTTCACACAGGTGTACTCCCATTTACTCACTACCTAAATCACCATGTAGGAAACTTACAACACTCAGAAATCCTCCTGTGTGTTCCTTCCCAGGCTGTAGTACCTCAATCCCAGGTCATCTGTTTCAGCTTCCAAAACTGTAGGTGAGTGTTGCCTGTTCTTCATCTTCATAGCAATGGAGTCACAAGAACATTTAGTTTGTGTCTAGCTTTTTCACTCAGCATAGTGTTTCTGAGATTCTTCCACATGCTTGCCTATTTCAGTAGTTCACTCATTTTTATCAACTTATCTTTTTACAGGCTATTCTCTCAGCCCCAAATGCCACCTTCTTTGCCTAGCAAATACCGCTAAAAATCTTGCTGAGATCACCCAAGGCCATCTCCTCCAACAAGCTTTTCTTATCTCCCCAGACAAAATCTGCAGGTCCTTTTCTGTTCATTCCTTCCTTTTAAAATGTATTTCAATCTGCTTCATGTGGTATGATGCCCCCATTTTACAGAGCGATCACCAGGAGAAGGAAAGAAGGCAAGGCCAAGTATAATTTAGTGACTAAGTGTGAATGTCAGGGGCAGCCATGGAGGACTCATCCATAACATGAATCATTTCAACAAAGCTCTGTACTCACCATGTTCCCCACTTCACCTTCTGCCACCTCCTTTTCCTCTGATATCTTCATCCCTCCTCTCTCCTCTACCTCTTCTTTCTCCTCTTCTGACTTATTCCCTCCATCCCCCCTACTCTATTTCTCTTACTCACATTCTCTTTTCTTTCTTTCCCTTTTATGTTCATTTTTGTTGTTGTTAGTTAACTCATGTGAAAACAATTAAGGAATATCAGGCTACTGAGTTCCCAGAAGGTTCATTATCCATCTGCTCAGACAACATGTGACCTGTCTGGTGGCCTCTGAACAGGGTGTCAGGGGGAGTAATTGAGTGACTCAAGCATGTCAGAAGAAAAGAGGAACTGTTAGGAGCAGAGGAATTCCTATGTGAGAGGCCAGGTAAGGGCCCAAAGGCTCCATTAGCCAGGAAGGTGTTCAGAAGTTTGACAGTGAATCAGACTCATCTCCCAGAACACAGGGCTCTAGGAAGGCATCTAAGAGGCTCAGGGCACTCAACAAGGAAGGAAAGCCAGAGATTCAGAGAACAAGGACCCATGGATAAGATGTGCCCTTCTGGCTGAAACCAGTTTGGCTCAGTGGATAGAGCGTCGGCCTGCAAACTGAAAGGTCCCAAGTTCGATTCCGGTCAGGGGCATGTACCTTGGTTGCGGGCACATCGCCAGTAGGGGGTGTGGAGGAGGCAGCTGATTGATGTCACTCTCTCATCAATGTTTCTAACTTTCTAATCCTCTCCCTTCCTCTCTGTAAAAAATCAATAAAATATATTAAAAAAAAAAAAGATGTGCCCTTCTGCACTGCACAGCCACTTTAGGACAGACAAAAAAATGAGGAGCAGATTAGGAGACAAGTGCTTCTTTAAGATCTATACTGGTATATATAAAAGCCTAAGCGACCATTCAACCATCCAACCAGTAGCTATGATGCAACTTTTATTATTTCTAGATGATCAACCCAACTGGAGTAAAAATAGGGGGACAGATGCTCAGTGCAGGAGCTGCTGAGCTGCAGTGACTTGGCAGCTGTGGTTCTCAGGTGACAAACCAGAAACCAAAGAGGAGGGGCCCAGTTCTGGGGTGTGTCACCTGAGAACCACCCTCTCACAATCTGGGGACCCCCTCAGGGCATATTAGAGAGCTGGTTTGGGCCCAATCACTACAAGCCAGGCTGAAGGATCCCACAGTACACAAATCCATGCACCAGGCCTCTAGTATAATCAAAATGAACTGTCAATAAAAGTTGAGACTTCAAATGCAATGACTTTAGAAGAAAAACAAGAGATAGAGGACTGAGTCCTGTCCCTGCCTTGGCCAAACAGCAAGCATAAAAAGAAGAAAGGAACTTAGCATGATATAACATAGTATATTTTGTAATGAGACAATAGCCCAGAGAGAAACATTATCCATTATCACACAGCATCCTCTGTTGCCCAGCTTTACTTTTTTTTTTAAGGCCAAGTTTAGTATTGTTCCTACTACATTTCTCATAAAAAGAGGTTCAAGATTTAATAGACAAAGAGATTCAGAGAGAGGGAATCTAGATAGTAGGGCTTACAATAATGGAAAAGAAGGTTAGAAAAGTAGTTTGAGGCCAGATTACTAAGGATTTCCATGTCAAGTAATAAAGTTTAAACTTGATCTTGAGGAGCAGTAATGAAATTAAAAAATTGTTTCAATCAGAGAAAATATATGGCCATTATAACCTAATTATAACTGACTTCCCAGCAGTGGTGTACATGTGGCTGATTAGGCTTCTGTATTTGGACCAGCCAGATCTCAAAATGGTACCAAACACACCGCCCACCCATAAGTCACCACATAGGCAATATGTGACTGCCACATAATGACCATCTCTGGGTCAGTAACTAGGTGATAGTCCAGCCAACTAAACCAAACTTTGAGACTTTACATTTGCAACATACAATAATAGGTAAGCAAATAGAGCAGAAACCAAAAGGCAGATCTAAGAAAAGAGAATGGGATGAAGATGTGAACTATATCAATGGCCAGCACATTAGCCAGTTCTGTGCTGAGGCAGCTGGAACAGAACCAGAAGTTCCAGTTCTCTCAGAGCCCAAATGACAGTCATCCTTTTTCCCAGATGACATCATCCTCTCTTTGAGGTTTCATGGTATGGCTGTTTCCAGGGCCTTAGGCCACATGGCATAGTGAGATTCTTGCCACGGATCCTTATAATCAGAATGTATCACTTCAGGTGACTTCTGGGTGTCTCTGTTCCTCCTCACTAAAGAATTTAACCAGCAGAGAAGCCAAGAACAGTCTGGCTCATTTCCAAATCTTCAGAGGATCCCAATGCACCCTTCCCATTGCACACTGTGGACACTGCACTGGAGGTCCCAGGAGTTGTCCCCCACTCTCCTTGTTTATTTATGACCAGGTTCCACTTGCAATTCTCTGTCTCTTCTCTCAGGTATGTCCAACAAGTGTCTTACCCATGGTAAACTCCCGGAAATGATACAAATTTCAACTCCACGCTTGAACACAATTTTGTGGGAAATATATTGCATAACAGATGGTAGTGGGGAGAGTCTGCTAGAGAATCACATCCCTGGGGCACTGCTCATCACACAACATGGCCCAGCATGACAACTGTTCTCAGGAGTGTAGGCATTGCACCAAAGCCAGTCATGTCTTGAATAAAGTTTCTGTTTAAAGGGGACATATTTTTCCCCCTATTTTTACTCCAGTGCGGCTGATCACTTAGAAATAATAAAAGTTGCAACAGACTAAATGCTTCAGGTAAATTATCCATTTCCTTCCCTTCACTGTGTGTTACTAGCCAGCCCAAATATTATTCACATATAAATGTAAGTGAAAACCTGAACACACACAATGTAAAATGTATAACAAGAGATATGTGTCCAGCATGGCAAGTATCTCATAAGTGAGAAAATTATGTTCATCATTTACAGAGCACAGCATAGAGATAATGTGGGATTGCATGCTTTGTCGGTGGCTATGTTCCCAACTGGTTAATGAAAGCAACAAAAGCCACAGCAAGTTGTGTTAATTTGTACTGGACTGTTAAGAAAATTAAATCCAGGTGTAACTAAGGAAAATGATGTTTTATACGAGGCAATTTTTTTCTCTCATCTCCTAAATGTTCTCCGTTTAGGAGTCCAGTAGAGACATGCAGTAATATCTCTTAGGGAGTATATTAGTTTGCTACGATTGCCAAACAGAGTAGCACAAACTGAGTGGCTTAAACAACATGAATTTCCTGTCTCACAGCTCTGGAGGCTAAACACCAAGACCAAGGTGGTGACAGAGTTGGTTCCTACTGCAGGCTGTGAGGATAAAACCAGTACCTGGCCTCTCTTCTGGCTTGTAGAAGGCTGTCTTTGTGTATATGGCATCCTCCCTGTATGTGTATCTGTCTCCAAATTTCTCCTTTTATAAGGACATCAGTCATCTTGGTGATATTCCTGCCACTAATGATCTCACTTTAACAAGATACCTATGTAAAGACCCTATCTCCTGGTAAGGCCACACTCATAGGTACTTCGGGTTAGGACTTCAGTCTATGAATTTTAGAAGGGGAATACCATTAAACCATAGGGAAGGATGAAAAAACATTAGCTTCTAAAAATAGCCCTTACCCATCAGAGATAGGAAAACACTCATCCTTTGAAAAGTAATTGCTTCCTGTTTCCAAAAGAAACTTCAAAATCCCATCAGAGTTAATGAAAAAAAATCCTAAAAACTAAAATGCAACAGAAACACATGCTCTTTGTGCCACACAGACACAGATCATTGTGAGGGAGGACTCAGCTTGGGCCATCAGGCCTGCCTTATTTCACAGTTTTGTTTTACTTTGTTTAATAAGTTCAAGGGCACTATTAACACCTCACCATTTGCCAAAACAGAATGATGAAAATGAGTAGGAATCTAAGAAAAACAAACAAACAATCACTTTACAGCATGTCAGAATAAAAAAGGGCCACTCCAGTCACCTGGCTCCACCTTCTCCTTATTTCTTAAGTCTTCTCCACAGCACCCACCCTAAAGGGTTATCCAGTCTGTGCTGGTCAGCAAACTCACCCTAGGGATGCCCATCCCCCTTTACACAGCTGGCAGGTAAAAAGTTCTTCCTTGTATTGAACAGAATGAACCCAATTCTATCTACCAGACCAAATAGAAGCTGTCTCATGCACTCAACAAATATTTGCTGTGTATATACCATGTGGCAACAGTGTCTTAGATCTACTAGGGACCTCTCCATGATCAACACTGTTCTGCAAACACTCCTATGGAAACAGTTTCATTCCCTTTGCATTTTGGTTTCTCTGTGCAAAAGAGTAGTTTTTCTCCTTTTAAAGTCTATTGCCCAGCCCTAGCTGGTTTGGCTCAATGGATAGAGTGTTGGCATGCAGACTGAAGGGTCCCAGGTTAGATTCTGGTCAAGGACACATTCCTAGGTCTGGGGCTTGATCCACAGTGGTAGGGGGGGGGGGGGCAGGGGGAGACTGTAAGAGGCAGAGGCAGTGGGTCAATGATTCTCTCTCATCATTGATGTTTCTATCTCTCTCCCTCTCCTTTTCTCGCTGAAATCAATAAAATAT
>PVJN01044884.1:0-17137 GCA_004026805.1 Lasiurus borealis | reverse complement strand
CAGAGCTTAGGGCTGTCTGCCCATTTCTGACAGAAATGTCAGAGTTAGGGCCTGTGGGGTGGGGGGTGGAGGGGGTTATAGTCTGCGGGGAGAACAGGGTGACTCTCGGGGTACAGTGAGAGGATAACAGAAGACAGTGCATCATCAGGGGTTACTCTGAGAGACAGCCGCTCTGCGAGCTTTAGGACCTCAGAGACAGTGGGGTGGGGGGTCGGGGGAGGAGAGCACTAAATAATGCAGGTCTCTCCAGATGTGCCAGGGGTGGGCCTCAGAGTTGTCTGATTTACAAGATGTAAACTGCCTCTGATCTTCCGTTTCCATCAACTCGTCCAGTCACATCCAGTTAAGCTGAGCATAGAGATGCCTAGGATGCTAGGAGAAGATGAAGGAAGCACACCGGTAAGAGTTTCAAATACTCTCCGGGCACCAATCCTCCTTCTTTAGGAGGTGGCTGGAGCTCCAGGACAGGCCGGAAGCATCTCTCTCAAAGCAGCCTTAAGGGACAAAGTCACACGCGCGCGCGCGCGCACACACACACACACACACACACACACACACACACACACCATGGCTATGTGGAGAGCTGAAAACCAGGCAAATCTTAAAAGCTCATTATTCTAGATTTCCCAGTTAAATACGTGGGATGTAAATTAGGTCTTCGATCAATTCCCGTAAATGGGATTTACATTGAAACCACATTGATAAACCAACGGGGAAACTCACATTTGCTCAGAGTCCAGTGGACCATGACATGACCGTGATTTTGGTTCTGCGGGCCATCGGACTGGGCAGTGCCAGCCATCTAGGCCTGCGCCTGATGTGTGAAGTATCCAGGTTAGTTTTGACCCAGAGTTCATCAAGTTACTTCCAGGAAGATTCAAGTACAACGTGGAATGTCCTTACAACCTTACAGCAACTTCATCAACTACATGTCTGTTTCTTGAATGAGAAAGTACATGCCCAGAACGGCCACACAGCTCAGAAGAGCTGTCCACGATTTTAGGTAGGGCTGAGCCTAGTGCCCTTGCTTCTAACCACTCATCTCTTCATACCTGGCAAAGAAACAACATTGGGCATCTGTGCACATGTCTTTGTGTGGATGTACACAGATATGTTGCATGTAAAATGCATTCTAATGTGATCATCTAATTCTAATACATTTGGCAGATAAGTCAGTTACGTTTTCCAACTGGTCAACCAGCTAACTTGCTTCTCAAGCGCTTCGTCCAATGCATGGGACACGGCTGGCCTGCTTTAGCTTTGAGAAGTGAAAGAATGAAAAACTTAAAGTGATGCTCTTCTTTCCTTTAAACTTAAACTTAAAAACTTAAACTTAAAATGATGCTCTTCTTTTCTTTAAAGGCCTTTCTGTTTCCACTAACCGGAACGCCATCTCTTATTCAAAGTGATGCTCCCCACGAGCAGATGTGGGTGCGTTTCTCCCGCGGTGTTTTGTTTTTGTTTCCGTTGGCTGCAACCGGCACAGGGCAGCTCAGGCAACATTTCCGCGTAGCCATTGAACAAGTAAAAGGGAATAGTGTTTCATAAAATTAACGAGGCTTTATTTGTGGGTTCGCTGGCTTTTCTGCTACAGACATCGGCTCGTATAAGAATGTTCATTTGTTTTTGGATTACCTTTTTTTTAAAGCAATCGCACAGAGATTTTCCCCAAAACAGTTGCATAACGCTGGCGGGGAATTACAATGCCCGCACAGAGCAGAGCAAACAGCGTCAGAGAATCCACAATTCTTCTGCCCATAATGGAGTCAGGACTTCAAATATGTGTGTGTGCGTGTGTGTGTGTGTGTGTGTGTGTGTGTGTGGCGGGGAGGGCACAAACGCACACATGTGCCAGCCAGCTAATGCATTTACTTAGCACTCCCAAAGCACCAATGGGTAGAGATGCCTGGGTTATGGGCTTAGCACTCAAATTAAGGATACAAACATGTAAACAATAATTTTCAGAGTCAAGGGTATCACCATAGAAATGCAAATAAAGTATCGCATCTGGTAGAGAGGACGTCTGGCAAGGTGGGAAATGAGAGAAATCTCATCAAGGCTATTTCCAGTAGCCCTGGAGGAGAATCAGGAGAGGTGGAGGAACTTGGGAGAAGATTCTAGGCTAGGCAAAGAGATGCACATGAGGACAGGGAGGAGGTGTGGAGGCTGGGAGCGCTGCAGCATGGCTAGGGAGCCAGAAGCAGGAGACGGGGATGGGGAGGGGTAAGGCGGGAAGGGAAGAGGCAGCAGGGTTACTGGTATCCCTTCAAGGCAGGCCAAAGAGTGTGGACTTTATTTGACGGGCACTGAAGAGGGATCACAATATGCAAGTGAAATGGAAATGATTTCTGTGAGGAGTAGGGAAGGATTTAGAACATGTTGATAGTGATGTCCTGGGTGAGAAAGGTCCGCCTTCTCAGTAAAGCCGCCCTCAATCCACTGGGGGGCGAGGGAGGCAGCTTTTCCTCTGAGATCGCCTCGCCTCCCCATGAGCCTCTGAAAGCACTCACTCGCCACAACCGGTGTGGCTCAGTGGATAGAGCGTAGGCCTGCAGACTGAAAGGTCCCAGGTTCGATTCCAGTCAAAGGCATGTACCTTGGCTGTGGGCACATCCCCAGAGGGGGGCGTGCAGGAGGCAGCTGATGGATGTTTCTCTCTCATTGATGTTTCTAACTCTATCCGTCTTCCTTCTTCTCTGTAAAAGCACTCACTCTATCGTGGTTTCTGCGGCCTATTTCTCTCCCTGTCTCAAAATGGCTTCCTCTTCCTCTACCCACACAAATGACACTGGCCCACTGGAGACAGTCACTCCCACTCCCTATGTGGTTAATCTTTACAGCCACGCACTGGGCATATTCATTGGCTCACAGTAGGTGCTCAGATAAAGGTCTATTCGAGTTTCATTCCATGGAACCCATAGAAAAGAAGACAAGACAGATTCAAATATTGACCACTTCTAGGCAGAATGGAAGTAGTCAAGAAATTTCCTGTCTGATGATCATTATTTTCTGTGTGATAGAAAGAAAAATCGCCTATTGTGAGGGAAAGAGTATAAATGATGTTGATTTCTTAAGGAAATCGGTCAAGGTTTGGCCTTGAAAGGTGCCAAAAAAAAAAAAATCTGAAGTGAAATATTGGAGGCTTGATGGAGGAGGAAGGCTTTTAAAATTTCCCTACATGTCCAGATAAAATAGAATGTATTGTTGTGGAATAAAGCATTCAGGTTTGGTTATATGGCTTGCTTCATCAGGGGGGAAAAAAAAAAGATGTTTTAATGAATTCTGGTTGGAAATCTACCAGGTACTTGGGTTCAAATGGTCAAAAGAACTGAAGATGCCCGAGAAGGAGTGAAATATCAGGGTGAACAGGGCACAGAAGCAAGAGAATGAGGCTTGGGATGCGCCATTGATACATTTTAAGGGATGGACTGTAAAAAAGAGGATAAAAACCAAGCTCCACAGATAAAGTAGAAAGACTTTTAAGACCATTGAAAAGGCAGATACATGAGAACAAAATTAACCCTGATTTTAATTCCAGCTCCACCACACATAGTTGCTATGGCTCAGCTTGAATTCACTAACCACTCAGAAACTCGCCTTCCACTCCAGGAAACAGCTATCATCTCATGGCTTGGAAACTGAGAGCTTTCCTGCATTTTCAGTCCCGAGCTCAGAACGAAAGAATCCCACAAGCTGCCAAAACCGGTTTGGCTCAGTGGATAGAGCATCGGCCTGCGGACTGAAAGGTCCAGGTTTGGTTCCTGTCAAGGGCATGTACCTTGGTTGCGGGCACATCCCCAGTTGGGGGTGTGCAGGAGGCAGCTGATCGATGTCTTTCTCTCTCATCGGTGCTTCTAACTCTCTGTCCCTCTCTCTTCCTCTCTGTAAAAAATCCATAAAATATATATATTTTAAAAAAAGAATCCCACAAGCTAAGTTCAGGGAGCCACCAGGAGTTGCAATCAGCCACCTTCAGACAAGAAGTGCCACTCATGGAACCAACAGGCACCAGGAACTGGGTCACTGGTGTCACTGGAAGGGATGGGGCTACCCCTCCCACAGATACCTGCTTGGGCATCAGACCCTCTCTCCACCCTTGGCCACCCAGAAATGGTGATACTGTGATCCCGCAGCAGCCCCACTTCCCTCCCCCTTCCGGTTGCTTTCAGCTACTGTGAGACATCAGCTGGAAACTGGAGGGCGGAAGAGAAGCCAGCGTACTCACTGCCTGGCTGGCTTCCGGTCAGATCACCGGTTGCCAGTGGCAATGTTTTTGAGACCAGCGCCCCTGGCAGGCAAATGCTCTCCTATTACAACTCTCTTTCTCCAGGTCCCTGCTGGGTATGGAGGGTCTGATGACTGATATTTAATCTTTTTTTTTAATCAGTTGACTATTTTGTATATTCTGAACATCATCATTTTGAGCATTTCTTTTTTAAAAAATACATTTTATCGATTTTTTACAGAGAGGAAGGGAGAGGGATAGAGAGTTAGAAACATCGATGAGAGAGAGACATTAATCAGCCGACTCCTGCACACCCCCCACTAGGGATGTGCCCGCAACCAAGGTACACGCCCTTGACCGGAACCGAACCTGGGACCTTTCAGTCCCCAGGCCGACGCTCTCTCCACTGAGCCAAACCGGCTTCGGCTAGCATCATTTCTTGCTACTCAAGATACAAAGGCCGCAGAAATGTAATTGACATATTTTATCAGTTGTTTCAATATGTGTGTGTGTGGTGGGGAGGGGGGGTTGTCTATTTATTCTGTACCCTGTTGAACTAAATCATGAACTTGCCAAGACTTTCTGTCCATCGTAAGAAGGAAGTGCAGCTAAAGACCAAAGCCCAACTACTAAACTCAAACATCTGTGTCCTGAGATCCCGTTAATGGAAACGGACAAGAATACACAGGCTGAGAGAAAGCAAAAGACCGCCTTTTCCAGGGAGGTTTTGCCCAAGGAGCGTTTCAGGATTTACACACAGCGCCCGGGGAAAGCCGCCTGCAGGCGCCGGGGACTATCAAGCGCTGAGTCTTTTCTTGACTCGGAGAGACGTTTTAGAAAAGCAGAAAAGTCCCCGGGCTCCTGGGCTGCGGCTGAGGCCATTAGGAGGAACTGGCACACGATCAGCGAAGCCCGGGCCGCCGCCTTTGTGCACAGGCGCCCGGGAAGGTAGACCAGCGCGCCCTTCGCCGCCTGCCTCACAATGCCTGTGACCTGCGGTGCTGGGAGGCGCATCCAAAGCCTAAAAATAAAACCTGTCACCACCCGGTGTTCCTGCCTGTTCTTCACATCTGCACTGCTCTCTCCTCGTTCGGGATGACAATGCCAGAGCGGTCATTAATCAGTTATTAATAAAAAGCATTTTTTTTAAACCTTCACCGTGAGTATCAAATATTCATCAGCTCTCCGGAGAGTCAGGTTCCTCCCTGCAAGCAGGCAGCGGCTGAGATTGGGCTCAACTTTTTCTCGAGGGGAAAGGAATGACAGTGGTACCTCGAGATACGAGTGCCCTAACATACGAGGTTTTGAGATATGAGCTATTTTTGCTTTGAAATACGAGCAACATTTGAGGTAGGAGTAATCGGCTGCACAGGATCCACCATTTACCGCGACTTGAGCGTCTCATAGTTTCCCATTACTCAAGGTTATGGAACGAATTAAACTCGTATCTTGAGGCACCACTGTACTTATTTTCTTTTGGAATAAAACTTAGGAAATGCTTTTTGTTTCAGTAATAAAAAATATGCATTCCTGAGCCTCCGAGTTGACACAACTTGATATGAAATGGCATCAAAACCTATTAAAATGGAGATGATGGCCTTCACAGTTCATATTAATTATTAGCACAGAGTGTAACAACAGCTTTTCCTCGTTCTTGTCCTATATCATTTGGCTGATTACTTCCCCACGAGGTCTTTTGTAAATACTGGATATTGCACATGTAAGAAATGCTCGCAAACAAAACATTAGGGATGCTAACCTTTCATCGAAAGGCGGGATCAATTTTAAAAGGACAATAGGAATCAATAGAAATAATATAAATGACGTCTCACTTTCAAATAAGCTTGGCACCACGGCCGTGGGTTGTGCCACTGTGAGTATTTTAGTGAAGCACATAGAAGACCACACAAAACCACGGAGCAGCTGGAACTTGGTCACGGTAATTTACTGCTCACCAAGTGCACAAAATTCCTTACAAAGCAATATTTATTGGCTAAGTTTTGCGAATGCCTGACGCTCACATGGATGTGTGTTGGGGTGCACTGTGTACAACTGTGACAATCGCGGTCATAGCGCTCAGGTTAAGAGGCAAAGGTGTAGACAGAAAGAAAACTGGTTCCCAAGGAAGAGGCCTAAAGGGGTCTTCTGGATAGTTCGGTTCCACAGAAAAGGAAAAGCAGATAAAAAGTCTGACAGTGGCCCTACCTGGTTTGGCTCAGTGGATAGAGTGTTAGCTAGCCTGGGGCTGAAGGATCCCCGGTTCGATTCCAGTCAAGGGCATATGCCCGGTTTGTAAGCTCAGTCCCCAATAGGGGGCATGCAGGAGGCAGGCGATCAATCATTCTCTCTCATCATTGATGTTTCTATCTTTCTCTCCCTTTTCTTTCCTCTCTGGAATCAATAAAAATATATTTTTTAAAATAAAATATGGCAGTGGAGTTAAGAGACTATGGAGAAGGGACCCAGAAATTCCATCTAGAAAAAAAACAAACAAACAGGAAGAACAGAAAAACATCAAAAAGTAACTGGGGATTTAAAAAAAATCTGCCTATTCATAGGCCAAGCAGGATTTCCTTTAAAGATCATATGTAGACAATTTGGCATCTAAAAATTATGGTTTAGAGAGAGGGATTCAAGAAAGGTATAAAGAGGGGGTGGGAGGTAAGTGATAAGATAGAATTGAAATGAGATTAAATGGGTAAAAAACAAAAAATCTACAGATATACAAATTGATCCACCCAACAGGCTACTATATTTTAAAATATGTTTCGCATGGCCACAAAGCTCTAAAATATTTAAAACAAATCTTATGAAAAATACAAGGAAATATCCATAACTGTTGCTGGAGAGGTTCATGTCATCTCCCTGTATTGGACAAAACAGATAGGTAGGTAAAAGTAAATAAGGGTATTAAGGATTAAATAAACAATAGCCTTACAAATACAAAGTGCCACTGTGCCACATAAACCACATACTCTGCAAAAAGAAAGAATACAAATATTCCTGCAGAAGACCAGAAGCATACAGTCATACAACATGGCTCTAAAAAAGAGCCAGTGATTTACAACCATATTCTTAATTAAAACACGGCAAAAGTAGACATCAAAAATAAATTAAACTCCCCATCGGCTTGAAAAGTTTTACACTGCCATTGATGGGTTGATTGATTGACTGATTTGCTTAAATAACCAATATATTGCACATGGTTCTGGAGGCTAGAGATCAGGGTTCTAGTAGTATGGATGAGGGTCATCTTCCTGGTTGTGGCCTCACATGCTAAAGAGAGAGATCATCTCTCTTCTGCCTCTCCATATAAGGACACTAGCCAGTCCACGAGGATTCCGCATCCAAACCTAATTATTTCCCAAAGGCCCCACCTGCAAAAACCATTAGGGCTTCAACACATGAATGGGTGAGGTGGGAGACACCAACATCCATTCAGTCCATAGTAAAAATCCAATACATTCATCTTTCAGAGGAAAACCCTCTTATGGTTCATATTTAATTTCTAGAGTCCCTATGCACACATTTGTGCACCAGTGGAGTCCCTGGGCCTGGCCTGTGGGATCAAACCAGCTCTCCGACATTCCCCAAGGGGTCCCAGATTGGGAGAGGGCACAGGCTAGGCCGAGGGACCCTACGAGTGCATGACTGGGGGCAGGTAGGGATGTGGGAAGTTAGCCATCCAGGGAGGGACTGCAAGATGACTACAGGGCACGTCCGGCCCATCTTGCGCAGTCCTGATAGCCAGAACCTAGCAGCAAGCTAATCTTTCAGTCAGAGCATCTGCCCCCTGGTGGCCAGTGCTTGTCATAATGACTGGTCGACTGTCTGCCCCCTGATGGTCAGTGCCTGTTACAGTGAGTGGTTGAGCAGCCTTAGAATATCATTAGCATATTATGCTTTAATTGGTTGAATGGCTGACTGGATGACCAGACACTTAGCATATTAGGCTTTTATTCTATAGGATTCTTCTTTATATATTTATCTCCTTTCATTCTCGTTCTACGCTTCCATTTTTTTTTTTCATCCCTAATGATCATTCATTCTTAAGTGTTTAAAGTATACTCTTGCATCTTAGGTTTCCTTGTAAAACATGTGGTATTGTTCTACACACATGTAATAATTATATTATTATGCTTGATTGACTTGATTTTCACAGTCATCATGTGCTTTTTTTATGTTCTATCATGTCAGTATGCTTCTTCTCTCTGTTCCTTTGCCTCCAACTGCTGAATACTGTATTACAGTGAGCATCCACTATAAGGAGCACTTATCTAGATTGCCTCCAAATTCCTGTTACCAGAAACAATGTTGTAGTGAATGCTCTAGTGTGTATTTTTTTTATCAACACACGGGAGAATTCCCCTGAAACACATACCTAGGAAGGAAATTGCTGGATCGCATTGTATTTCTATTTCCAATTTGACTAACTCTTTAGAATGCCTGCACCGGTCTACATTCTCCCAGTGTGTACCTTCCTGCCGCCAAATGATTTCAGGAAAGCATCTTGTCTTATTCATCTTTCTGTTATGAGCAGCTTCTCAGTACCATTAGATAGTCCTAGCTCAACACTTTTCTTTCATTTTTAAATTACAGTTTACACTCAATATTATTTTGTATTAGTTTCAGGTGTACTAATATAACATAATGGTTATATAATTATGTACTTTACAAAGTGTTCCCCCTGATATTTCTAGTACCCACCTGGAGCCATACATAGTTATTATATTATTGGCTATATTCCTTGTACCATACTTTACATTTCTAGGACCATTTTTTTAATCACCAATGTGGACTTCTTAATCCCTTCACCTTTTTCACCCAGTCCCCCAAAGCCCTCCCCTCTAACTCCCATCAGTCTGGTCGCTGTAGCCATGAGTCTGTCTCGATATTTTTGTTTGTGCATTTTGTTTAGATTCTACATATAAGTGAGGTATTATGGAATTTGTATTTCTCTGCCTGGCTTGTTTAGCTTAGCACAATACTCTCTAGGTCTATCCACGCTGTCTCAAATGCTAAGATTTCATTCTCTTCTATGGTCAGGTAATGTTCCTTTGTATATATGTACCACAGCTTTTTTTATCTACTGTTTTGATGCCACTAAAGTAAGCTGAATCATTACTGTGTCTATCATTAAGTCTGCCATATTTTAAATAATTTTCTTTTTTGGGTACTTTTTCCCAATAGATATTTAGCCTCATGAAAGAAAGAAACTATATTTTGTTATCCTCTTTAATCAAAGTACTAATCAATATAGCCCCCAAAGATTAAGTGCTCAATACATGACATTGAATATAATTCTTATTTGCTTCGAAACAGTGCATGGTTTTTTATCTGAAAACTCCATTTTTTTAACAGCTTGGGAATATGTCCTGCTGTTAGATTTGTTTGTTTGGTTTGCTTATTTCTGCTCCATTTGTTCCAGTTTCCTCTCTCGAAAACCCTGTTGTTCTTCAGCTGGCTCTCTGCTCTCTGCCCTCGTATCTATTTTTTTCACTCTCTCCATATTCATCCCATGACCTTTTACTCCACATTCTGATTTGTATTGTACAGCAACTGATTTAATTCTATGCTGTGGAAGTTCTGTAATTTATTGTCTTCTGTGTGAATTGTAATTCTATCTTTTTTTTCCTAAGGCTCTGGTTAGCTTTTTTATTTAATATTTTTTGGTTTGTTGGTCATTGTACCTCCACAGCGCACACCGCTTAAGAGCACTTATGGTAGAAATAACCTAGTTTGGTGGTAGAGAGACCAGGGATATGTAAGGGTGATTTTTTGGAAATAGCTCACTCTGAATTTCCGTTATCGCATCTGCAAAATGAAACATCACGGGGTTGTTATGAGGATTGAATGCAGCAAAATAGAAAAAGCCTTTGGAGCAGGAAGGACCGTGCCTTCCCCACAACTGATGCTTCCTTCAGGTAGAGCATCTGATAGAACACTTAAACTAATTGCTAAAACTCTGCGGCGCACACCCGTATATTTTTTGCTGATTTGACCCCAAAAATGTACACTTGTGTTTCATTCCCACAGAATGCCTATTGTTGTATTGGCTACTGTCATCTTTTTTTATTTGATAATCAAAGGGGAGAGAGATTAATGTCCCTGCCTAAACTGTCGGGTATTGACAGGTTTTAAAAATTCTTGCAGCACACCAGTTGAAAATCACTGTGATAGAGGAATATTTCCCTCCCTTTCTTCCCCATTTCTGTCTCCCTTTAATGTACTGGAGGGTTGGTCTGAAAGCAATCCTTAACCTCTTCCTCTCTTCCTTTGGACTCTCCCTTCCTACTGGGAGAGGGTGGCATGCATTCTGAAACAAAAAAAAATATTTGGTTTCACTGTTTTAGCTTTTTTTTTTTAACAGTGGTTCAAACTCAGATAAGAAAGAGGAGTACTATTTATTGGGCCACCCTAACGACCCCAATATCTGATTTATCAGGCTGGGGATCTTGAGGAAAAGAATTTTGGGAGATCACAATCACATCTGGAGTCTGAGGCTGATGGCACAGCCAGAGGGTGTGACTGTCATCCTTGGGTGTGCTATGCTGGACAATGGCCACATGGTTTTCCCCATTTGTGTTTTTTATTCTTATTTTTTGTGATAACTATAAATTTACTGCTTATACGAGGAAACTAAGAGTCCCATGATTAGAAGAAACCACTTATTGTTTCATGTGATCATAATCCTGCTTCCAATGCAAGATCCAAACTCTGTTGTCCTTAGTGCGTCCTTTACAGTCCTTGCTGGCTTTTGAATAATAACGGTTAAAGATGCTCTCTCTTACAGCATCCATTGCTTTCCTATTCTTCGGACCTGCCTAATGTATAACAGAGAGACTTTCACCAAGCTCAAGCTATTAGTCGGTGATGCTTCCCACCTTGCTAAGTGGCCGGGAAATAGCTTAACCCACGGAGAGTGCCAGATGTTGGCTGGAAAGCCTGGGTAAAGTTGGCTTTCATGTAGCTTATCAAATGAGAAGGTTTTAGAAAATTGTTTTAAAGGTATTGAACTTATTCTCTATCGGATGGCATTGATACCGTTAGATATAGTTTGCTATCATCAATACTGTTGTAATAATCAATTTTGAGATGTCTTCTGATTTTTAATTACTTTATTAGAATGCATCCTTAGATGTTGAACTGGTATCAAAGGGTTACTACCAAACCAGCTTGGCTCAGGGGATAGAGCATCAGCCTTCGGACTGAAAGGTCCCAGGTTCGATTCCGGTCAAGGGCATGTACCTTGGTTGCAGGCACATCCCCAATAGGAGGTGTGCAGGAGGCAGCTGGTCGATGTTTCTCTCTCATCAATGTTTCTAACTCTCTATCCCTCTCCCTTCGTTTCTGTAAAAAATCAATAAAATATCTTCTTTTAAAAAAGGGTTACTACATTTTAAGTATAAATTGTACTCTAAAAAGAGTTTTCTAATCCAGTGTATGGTTTGAGAAAGTCCATTTCTTTGTACCCATATTTATTCCTACCTATACATATCTTCATATCTATATTTCTCTCTGTATAGATAGCTATAGATTTGATTAATGCCCTTTGAAACTTCTTCCCTAGGATCCACCAGGAGAGAAGGTTTTAAAATATCACGGAGTACCAGAAGGTAAACCCAGAAGTGACTTTCCCTATAATTCTCCATTTACTGTAAGACACAGATATCACACAGATACAATGACCCCTGTGTCACAATTCAGTGCCACAAATCCCAGTCCATTCCACATCCTAAGACCGGACATGGGAAAGAACAATCAGTTCCAATTCCCTCCCTTGGTTCCAGTCTTTACTTTTGAGAATTATACAGCTTTCTTTTTGCCTCTCAAGTCAACCACCTTATATTCTCCCTCCTGCCTGTCAACATGCAGCCAATTTTTCCGAGCACACGAGCCATTCATTTAGCAAAAATCTATTGGGCTGACCATCCAACTAGCACTTTGCAAGGTTTGGGAAATAAAGAGATACTCAATTATACTAAATGTAGAGATTTCTCTCCCGTCCATCATCCTCTAGCACAGTGGTCGGCTACCAACAGGACAATGATTTAAATTCCTTTTGAGAGCCGAAAACCGACTTCTGCGCATGGGCCACGAAGTTTCAATCGCTCTGTACGTGTGTGCCCACACGTGGTATTTTGTGGAAGAGCCACACTCAAGCGGCCAAAGAGCCGCATGTGGCTTGCGAGCAGCAGTTTGCCGACCACTGCTCTAGCATTTATTACCTGAGCCACTCTTTAAACCGTAAAACTTATTGGTTAGGGCTCTTAGGAACAACAAATGTAACCAAGTTAGGAAAACCCAACTGGGCACAGAGAAATACTGAAGAGGCATGTGTTGTAACACGGGATCTAGCTGGTCCCATGAGGAGCTCTGTAGCTAGAATGGCCCCTCAGAGAGGACCCCAGTCTGGGCCTTTGCATTTCCTCATTGACCCGTCATTGGATGTGCTTTATCCCTGGGAAGAGGAGGCAATCCTCAGGCCAAGGGAAGGGTCTGGGGAATACTTATATGTGATCAATCCAAGGGCATGACTCTTGAGAAATGAGTACTTAGGTCAAAAAGAAGCATGCTACAGCGTTCACTATACCTTCTAAGTTAACTTGCATTAAAGAGCTGGGTTCTATTTCCGGTCTTCATATCAAGAACTTGCTTTTCCATGAGTCATATACAGCGGTACCTCGAGATACGAGTTTAATTGGTTCCGTAACCTTGAGGCGTGGGAAACTATGAGATGCTCGAGTCGCGGTAAACTGGTGGGTCGTGTGCAGCTGGCCGATCCGCGCGATTACTCCTATCTCAACTGCTGCTCATATTTCAAAGCAAAAATCACTCGCTCAACGGCCATATCTCAAAAATCTCGTATGTTAGGGCACTCGTATCTCAAGGTACTACTGTATCTCTAAATAGATTGTAAACTTCTGGAAATCAGGGAGGGCATGTAAAACCTTTTATTTTTACCCATAGAGCGAGCATAATGCTTTGTAAGTATTAAATATTCAATAACGCATGCTGTTTAAGGTTTAAAAGAAAATTCTAGCTCTTACTTTTACAAAACAGTGCGGTCCCTATATTTGTTTTCTCACAGCCACTATCTTATCCTAAGCATTCATCCTTCATTGTGTGGAGTTTTGCTTAAAATGTATAAGCAATTCTTACATTTTGCTATTTCAATAACATCTCTCAAGTTTAGCAGGAAGATGGTAGATTGTATCCTTATAGTTAATCAGCACGGGTACTGAACTTAGAACATAGTATGTTGGAATGGAGTCAGGTATTAATAACCATCCAGTATCTTCTGTATAACTTGCATGTTTACTGGGCACAGACTTATGCATCTAATGGCAGGAACTGCGTCTGCCTAAGCGACTTTGCTTAGCACCAAGTTCAAGTATATGAACTTCTAGTTAAATATTTCACCTGATGCTTCACATGAGTCTCAAGGTGAAAGCTGAGAGAGACTGGGTGAAGCTTCCACAGCAGGAATCTGAGGGAACAGCCAGACAGGATTTTGGCCCCAATTCTATTGTCTTTAGGGACCAGCCCTACTGCTTTCTCTAAAATCATTTCTCAATGTAATGCCAGTTCTTCTTCAGCAATGAATCCCAGCTTCTGCTTCTCAGTTTATGTTTTCTTCCAACAAATCAGAAGATGTGAGGCATCTGTAAAATATTTAACTAGAAATCCATGGAAAGAGGAAACCTCTAAACCAGTGGTTCTCAACCTTTCTAATGCCGCGACCCTTTAAGACAGTTGCTCACGTTGTGGTGACCCCCAACCATAAAATTATTTTCATTGCTACTTCATCACTGTCATTTTGCTACTGTTATGAACTTTAATGTAAATATCTGATAGGCAGGATATATTTTCGTTGTTACAAATTGAACATAATTAAAGCATAGTGATTCATCACAAAACAATATGTAATTATATATTGTGAAATATTTATTTCTAATGACAAATAAATGAAATTTTGTCTTGAATCATGGCGTAGCATGGATAACAGTCTTCATATGACAACAGTAAACTACATGGCTACACTTTGCTACACCGAGGAGCGGTCTGTTGGTCCCTAAGATCATGGGAAATAGGTGTTTTCTGATGGTCTTAGGCGACCCCTGTGAAAGGGTCGTTCGACCCCCAAAGGGGTCGCGACCCACAGGTTGAGAACCACTGCTCTAAGTGAAGGTGGATGCAGTGCCATTCATGGAGGCACGCAAGTGATGGTGCTCATTGGACCAATGTCTGCCCCAACTTGACCTATTGGTTGAAATTCCAAATTGTGTCCTATTCTCCCCAACCCCATACTTATATTTTTGGAGACCTAGCATAGTATTTTC
This sequence comes from Lasiurus borealis, assembly GCA_004026805.1. Taxonomy (NCBI): domain Eukaryota; kingdom Metazoa; phylum Chordata; class Mammalia; order Chiroptera; family Vespertilionidae; genus Lasiurus; species Lasiurus borealis. Next base: position 2,569 of record PVJN01044884.1, on the reverse strand, counting down.
CACCCTCTGTTTTATCAGGGAATATGGTTAAGTTTGTTTTCCTTATGTTCCTGTCTCTGTCATTCTCTCATAGTTTCTCCCTCCCTCCATTCTCTCCATCCTAGTGCTTAGACACCATTTTCTGAGAGCCTGCTACCAACCAGACGTGGTACCAACTGCTTTATATTCAACATCTCGGTTTATCTAAGCCTTCTAACACCTGTTCTTCTTCATGATGATGCCTACTGTACAGTAACTGTAGACTAAGAGATTTTTCCTTTCTTGCCAAAGGTCACATTGCTAGCAGGGGAAAGAGCTAAAAGTACGGAATAGTCTCGATGCTCCATACTGGCTGTTCACAAACATCTGGAGGAAAGATTTCTCATTTTGCGGATAAAAACCAAATAAATCAAACCAATTTCCAGTCTTCCTGCTGATCTAGAGACTTGCTCTAGGTCTAGCCATTCTCACATCTGCCAGCCACCGGGGCAGGAGCCAGCTAAGAGCATCCCCTTAGGTGGGCAGGTGAGCAAAGGAGAGCCCAGTCAGGAACAAGAGAACATAATACCGATGCGGGACTCCCTTATACCTTCCAGGTGACCCATCACTGCTACCGATCCCAGACAATGCTGACTGCTTCAAAGTATCACGTGTGTGTGACCACTAGCACACAAAGCTCTGGGAAATAGAATGTCATCAATAAACATGAGCCTGAGATGGAATAAAATGCATGTGCAGAAATATCGACCGTGTTAATTTTGCACCGACAGCACCGTATCCTGTAGCCCTTCTTACACGAGGCAGTGACACACCACTGCATTATTAATGCTTTGGAAAAATTTATTTATTCTATTCCATTAGTGTACTTTAACAAACATTGCTTTGGGACAGTATGCCTGACAATTTATGTTTATGAGACTGTCAACATAATTTACATGCAGACAAAAATATGATACGATATTGCCAGTGCGGAATCAGCTTGTCAAATGATATTGTCACGAAAAAATGAAACAGTACCCCAGCTGAGGAGCCGAGAATATTCATCACCGTTGGTTGCTCGGAATTGGAGGTGACACGTTGAAACACATTTAATGCCTTTTTTTTTCATGCATCAAATGAATAAAAAGTGAATGTATGAGGTACTTTTGACTGCCGTCTGCTGTGCAAAAGCAAATAGATTTCTTATTTCCCAAGGTAAAAAAAAAAAAAGAATAACAATAATAATACATAGGATTTGCAAAAGAGTGGAAGAATTATATCTATTATTCGTCTGGAAAACTCTGGATGCTGCAAAAGTCACAGGCGGTCGGAAGTGTTCCGCCGTGTCGATGCGGTGAGTGAGACTACAGTGGGAGAAGATCATGCCAATTGAGGGTTCCTGACCCGTGGGAGGAAGGACCAGGCAGGAGAACAGCAGTAGACATTTAGCCCAAGAAGTTACATCCAACAGCACAAGAGGTTTGAGTAAGTCTGCCTGCTTTGGAAGTGAAGAATTAGCATGGTGGACGTGCCTTTTCTGCACTTTAACACTCCCACCCCAAGGCCAAGGTGTCTGGACATGGGGTAAGTCCCAGTCCTGGTTCAACTAGATCAGTGGCTCTCAACCTTCCTAAGGCCGCGACCCTTGCATACAGCTCCTCATGTGGTGGTGACCCCCGACCATGAAATGTTGCTGCTGTGATGCATCGTGATGTAAATATCTGCATTTTTCGATGGTCTTAGGCGACCCCTGTGAAAGGGTCGTTCGACCCCCAAAGGGGTCTCGACCCACAGGTTGAGAACAGCTGAACTAGATGTATCTGGGCTTCAGGGGTACTTGTGTAAATATCTCCGCCAAGGTTTCCTAATTCTCCTTGTACCGGTGGTTTGTGAGTTCAGAGGATTTCACCGGCAAAAAAAACACCCAGGTCTTTGCCAGTCTGGGCGGACGCAGTGTCCAGGAGATGCCTTCATCCGCCGAGGAAGGACCCTCGGAGCTGGAGGTCCAGGCGATGCAGGCATCTCCGTGGTCTGGCTGAGGCTGCCCGCCTGGTAGGAGAGAAGTGAGCACTCTTGTCCTCACGGGGGGCCCTCTAGCCCATAGGATTCTCTGGTCTGCGAACACAGCTCTGTTATGTATTCCTGGGGTTAGAACAGTGGGCTTAGACCTCACGTTTTCAAAAGGAGATTTGAAGAAGTCCTGGTCAGAAGTAAGGAAAGCAGCTCACTTGACAATCTGCAGGCTGCTGGGTCGGCAGCATATTGAGGACACTGAGTTCTCCTCTGAGACCTCACCTCACCAAACTGAGACATGGCAATCACAGATGAGGTGGGAAAACTTTGGGAAGCAGGAGGGAAAATGATCAGGGCTCCAGTCTGAAGCCAGACCTTGCCATGTACTCTCTGAGCTGCTCCCCACTCTCTGAGCTGCTCCTCACTCTCTGAGCTGCTCTTGAGCTGCTCCTCACTCTCTGAGCTGCTCCTCACTCTCTGAGCTGCTCCTCACTTTGAGCTGCTCCTCACTCTCTGACCTGATCCTCACTCCCTGACCTGACCCTCACTCTCTGAGCTGACCCTCACTCTCTGAGCTGATCCTCACTCTCTGACCTGA